>OMNV01012453.1:1822-16859 GCA_900303265.1 Brotula barbata
GGGGGGGGGTTTGTCCCGCTCTTGATTGGACAGTAGGAGCTCTGAGTGCCCTTCCACTGTACTTTTTCAATTAGGAGGCTGAATCATCTGGAGTGTCTGGAATGCAGCATAATCACGGTGTTAAACTTGAAGTGATGTTCGTCTGATCGAGGCACAGAGACGGAGGCGCTGCGATGTGGGAAGATGGAGACGATCGGATCATGGAGAAAGGTGAAAAAGTTGAAAGCCAGAAATCTTTGCACCTGGCAACATAATCGTGGAGTCATTGGTATTGATCAGAAGCCCTATCAACCCCTGCTGATATATTACGGCCATTTTGTAGCATCGGGTAATAAAATCTTAATGCATCTCTAAGCAGCTCAGCTTCAGATCTGATTGTTAAAATGCCAACATGTAAAATTTAAAGCCACATGGTTTGGCTCAGTATTGGAGAGTTTGTGATGTTTTGGTTCCTCGTATGTGTCGATGAGTGGAACGGGGCTGTAAACTGGCCTTTGTACTGTAGCTACACGCTTTCAGATATAGACAAGGCTTTTAAAAGGGGTGGGAGGTACCAGGATGTTACTTATCCATCCGGTGCCGAGGCCGGTTACCAGTGAAAGTGTCCTGATATATTCTGTCCCGTGTCGCTCGCGTGGGCGGATATTTAGATGTTTTCTGTGACTTTTCTTCCTACTTTCCCTCTGGAAATGAATAAGATTCCTTGTTATTCATTTATACCTAACTTATAAAAAGTTACTTGTTTATGTTGCTGGATTATTAATGACTTTTTTTCCCCACAGTCCAGCGAGCTAATCTTGACAGAGGTCATCATATCTAATCCCATAATCGTGTCTAGTCTGAATACATAACAGGATTACACACTAAACTGGCCTGCCTTTTTAACGATATCCCTATAAAAAAGACGTTGTGGAACATGTCTTTTTTATAGGGATATCGTGGAACATGTCACAGCGAGCGAAACGTCTGGTTAGGACGTGAATACTTGCAAGAATGGGCGATTTTTGTATCCATTTTTAATGGATTAAAATTGCTCCATTTCATTTGAGGAGGATGGAGAAAAGTAGAAAGCAGGAGAAGTTCTACTTTAAGAAAATGTTTTCCAAACGCAAGAATATAAGTTCAATATTTAGGCTGTTATATATTTAGAATGATTTGGGGCGATGTGGATTAGGTGGTAAGGTGATCGCCTAGTGATTGAAGGGGCGCCGGTTTGATCCCTAGCTCCACCATGTCGACGCAACAGCAAGCAAGTGGGCCTTGCGTGGTTACCTCGATGGTCAGTGTTTGAATGGGTGAATGTGAGGCAAACATTGTAAAAGCGCTTTGTAGTGGTCTACAGACTAGAAAAGCGCTATATAAATGCAGTCCATTTACCATTTTCAGATTTCAGGTCAGGGTTTTAGCCGTGATTTCTGCGTGGGGGGGGTGTGGCCTCCATCCTGCTTAATAATCGTCCATTTGACGTTCACACCTGAGAGCTGCCCGGTTCAAGCACAGCGAGAGAACGTCGTGGCACTGATAAATTAGATAAATGGACTCCTCACTGTCATTGTCTTCCTCTTTCCTGCAGACAGGAAGCCCTTTAACAGTGAACCTCCATCATATGGATTCTTCAAAATCAGTATGCTCTGTATTACTTTCTCACTCTGTGTTAGGCATCTTCCCCCTCACTGTCCCGTACAAATAAAGGTGAAAAGGAAACTTATTAAACACTTTCCCTCCCTTTCTCGAACCCTTACCATTTACCGAACCTGAAGTATGAAAAGTAAGAGTACTTCCTTTACTGTAGTCATTGTAGTATACTGTTGAACATCATGTATCCTGTATGTCTCCAATTTTAGTGATTTTGGAAATATTGGGTATTAAATAACATTTACAATAAAGAGAAATGTAAGGGAATATATAAATGTCATAGGTTACAAAAGTAAGGGTTACTTTTATGGATTTTCAAAGCCTTTTATAATTCAATTTATGCCCAGTATAGTCAATTATTATCAGGTCACCAGAGTGAAAAGGCCCTTTAAATGTGTTCAAAGTCCATGAACCTCTTCAACTCTGATGTAACCACTAATTTGTCCATTTTTAAAAAAATACACTTTCATTTTTAATTCCAATGAAATACCCAAAATTGCTAAATATACCAAATATATCAGGATGCATTCTGGAAAATGCGTATAAAATGATTCCCAACACATTCAAACTGGAGAGAAATGAAATATAGCCTTAAAAACGTGTTATAATAATAATAAAAAAGTTTTGAAATTACATTTCTGTAAAAATAATGAGACTTTCTATACTCTTACAACGTGGGATTCTCAATTATTCATGGGTTACTAATGAGAAAAGGCCCATTAAATGTATCCCTCAAATAAGATGAAAGTATTTACGATGACATCACACCTTCAAAGTGACATAAGAAGAAAAAGCAGCGGCGCTTGGAAAGAAACACAAAAAAAAAAGGTCTGAAAAAGACTCAGTGCCATATTGGTGAAACTTAGAGTTATTTTATTATTAATACTCAACACTTCATTTTGTTCATCATGTACAAAGAGAAAGAATAGTCTTATTTGAGCACTTATAATTGCAGATATCAGTATTATCCTTATTAGAAGTACCTTAATTTCATCATGATGTGGTTAATTTTGTTATTGAGATTACTTTGATGATTTCCATACAAAAGAGAAGGTAAATGTTTTCCCCCAATATTCAGTATTTACACAACCTGTACATTTATTTGTTTTTGTGTCGTTTTCTGTTTGTATGGTGTAAAAATTTTGGTATTATTTCAAAGAAAAGGGCCACAAAAAGAGAAACGAACGGCCAAGAATAATGTTATGTATAACATTATGTATACAATTGATAATATTCATCATTTACATCTCGTCAACCCAGGGTGAATTCAATCAGGCCTTGTAGTTTCAGTGAGGATCACTGTGCATTTAGCTGCAACTCCTTATGTCATGTGACCATCATAATGCATCCAGCAAGTTATCTGCAGGAGTTGTGGGAAATACAAACATAACATTGTATAGAATATAATAGAAAAGTCTGTATGCATCAGTATAAACCAGTTCACACACACACACGCGCACACACACACGTACAGGCACACATGATCTGATATGAAATCACACCCGTGCATCATTCATTGAACCAAAGTTATTAACACTTCAACTCAACCACCGTGGATGTTACAAAGACCAACGTGATACAAACAGGTCAAATGATGCAGAAAATACAGAAAAGTCACACAGCAAATACACAAAACTCCATATTGATCTGAACGCAGAAGCAGAGAGGGACGTGTGTGTGCGAGTCAAAGCTATTTGTTGCTGTATGAACGTCTTTATTTTTGCATAACATGAAGAAATATGTGGCAGTTTTGTAAGCTATGTCCATGTTTGTTAGCATCCACAGACACTGACGTGAATTTGAATTGATTTTCTTATTATAACCTGATTCACGAACTGCGTGCCCGTAAGCACGTCGGCGGTGCGTTTCTATGGCGTTGTTATGGTGATGTTGCCGTTCATTAACCTGCCACCGTCGTTTCTGGCGTTGCAGAAATGTGACAAGGTGTTTTTGCTTCACGCCGGCCATTTAAAGAAATGTGTTGTGGCGTGATTGTGTGCAGAGAATTGAGGCGGGGACCAAATTGGGCTTATGGGAAATAAAGAGCACTGACGGGCGTGCTTACTCTGCAGCACGGCCCTGCCCGGACGCGCGGAGCGGAGCGGAGCGGCTGGAGGTGATGAAGGCCCGATGATGGCGTGTTTACCACAGAGCCTCACGGCCAAAACAACGCCGAGACGCCTCACGTACACGCACGTAGGAGCACGTAGAGTTTGGTCACGGCGTTTATTGCAGATGAACAGAATAAAGGTGGTCGTCTGTGTGAAAAGTATGCAGACCTGACAGAGTTTATGTGCATGCGTGGAAACATTTTTCACTTTTCAATCAAGCCACTTGACATGAAAGCAGAAGAAAAAGCAAAGGGAGATGGATTCCTTCCCTCGGCGCTGCAGAGAAGATTACAGAGACTGATTGGAATCAGCCTCCCGCGTGTCGTGCACAAACAAATGACACATCATGTTTACCCTTTCTCCCGACACAAGCAGGTCACAGAATCATAAAAAAATGACTTCGATTCCCAAACATGTCAATGATTTCAGCTGTCAGATAACACAGTATAGAGTAATAGGTGGGATTTCCCTGAAGCATAACATTTTCATCATATCGAACATGATACAAATGGTTCACCTTTTAATAAGGGGTTGCACAAATGCATTCCAACTTCAAAATGATTCTCAATAGGACGAAACTACTTGCATTCTTCAATATTGTGCTGAAATCCTCAGCAATATGAACATCAACACCGGGAAAGGTCCAGTGTGCATTGCGTGAGTGTAAGTGTGCATGTGCGCGTATGTGTACAGTACACGTGTCTTTCCGTGTGCGTGTGTGTATAAGTCGTCGTCCTTTACCACAGTGATGTCTATCCCAAACGTAGAGAGGGAACAGGATAGGCCGGGGGGCCATGATGGCTCAAAAATGTGTGCGATCACCGTCGGAGCCCTCGTCAAAAAAACGGGCGACAAAAACACAAATACCCCGTAAGTATTTAACAAGAATTGCTGCTTAAAAATGAAGGATCACAATATACTGCTTCTATATGCAAATATCATCTATGTATACATGTAATATTGTATTACATAAATGTGTAGATAATTTATCTCAAAAAGCATGAAGAGTAGCTTACCTTAAAAAGAGAGAATCTAACACAATTCAAGGGAAACTTAGCAGAGACTCCTAAACTAAACTTTCCCCTTTTGTCACCAAACGTCTACACCTACAGTAAACTATCCTCAATTTCCAACACTTGAAAAGAAGTAAAAGCATAATTCTTAACATAATCAGTATACTGATCGGTAAACTATCATAATTAAGTAAACATGAGATTTAAAGAAAAAAAGAGGTTCAATTATATCACTTATCGTGATTAGTAATATTTGTGTCTTAACTATATTTTGCATATTTTTCTCAAGGTATTTTTGTTTTTATGTTTTTTATCGTCGTTTTGTTTATTTCTTAAATTGCTGTAAAACATATCGGAAGTTACATCCTGTCTGTCTGTTTACTGTACAAAATGAAAAGAGCTTTAAATATATTATTTACAAGGAAAAGGTTGAAACACACTGCCTAACGCTGACTCTGATTGATGCTCTGTGTTCGCTCTTCAGCTCTTCCGTTCTTTCCGCCTCTTTTTCTTCTTCCCTTTTCCTTTCGCCCCCCCTCCACAGTTTTTCTGATCACGGTTCACCTGAACTTTCAAAAGGTGCGCGTATAAAAATTCCAGAGATTCCAATTGGTACAGAGGGAGAGCTATGGGGGCGGAGGAGGGGTGCGAGCGGATGCGTCTGTTCAATTTAAGGCTAACTCCGTCGGTCTCCCTTCCGCTGCGTTCTCTATGGAGCGAGGGCAGAGAGAGGGAGGAGAGCTCGTTGAATTTATGAATAGTTTATCAGCAGGTCAGTGGAGGGAAAAAACAAAACAGCTGTTGTCATTCAGTCCTGATTTGCTTCTCTCCATCGCGCACGCGAAAACCTATTACATCCGCCCATTTAGATCGGGGTGAAAGATAGAAGCCTGTAATGACAGAGAGCCCTCTCCCCACTCCGGCAGCTCTAATCTCAGGCTGCTCCTCCAGAACAATCTCCTACAGCCCTTGAACTTCTCACACTGGCAGCTAATCGAAGATCAAACCTTTAAACAACTCATAGAGGCCTCTTCATTCTGCACAGTATTATGACGAGTCGTCATCAGACGACTGGGGGTGCGATGGGATGATAAGGCATATCCACTGAGAGCTCGGTACACGTGCTGCGCAATAAATGAGCTCTCGCTCTCTCTGTCTCTCTCTCTCGCTCTCTCTCCGGCAAGGACGACAAATCTACATTAGGCGAAAGCTTTGTCAAGATGGCTGCCTTCCCGTGCGCCGCAGTCGGATGTCGTCCCGAGATTACACATTAGCGGTCTTCTCCGGGCCAAACGCTTGGACTCGGTCCGATACAGACAGGTGTGTAACCTGACGGTATCGTTTGGTTGAAATTATTTTGAAATTAAGTAGAGGAACCCGAGGACGGTCGCAAAGGATATAAATAAATCGGAGGAGAAGCAGCTGCACCTTAAAAAACTCCTTTGCTGATAGGTAGTCTGCTGTGATCCAGTCAGGTGAAGGACACGTCAACACACAGGATCCAATCCAACCGGATTACCGTAACAACGGGAATATAATTTGGACCCGGCCTGACTCGGGTCCTGGATCCGGTCGCTGATTGAAGACCTCTAATCTGCATCAATGTCATGGGGCAACAACTCCTTTCCAAACAGATTTCGTCCGCCTTCGCAAATGACTCACACGCGGCGGCCACACAAAGCCGAGCGGAAAGCTTTCCGAGCGCGTCAGACCTGCAGAACGCACATGAGTGAAAGGTAATGAGATCCTGGGGATAAGTGGAAACGCCTTAAGTGCTTGGTGGCTGTTATGATGTAACCTGAATAAATCAAGCTGTCTAAAGGCTGCTGTGGTTTTGAAATGCAGGTTCGACTGTGACAGCGTCCTAAAGCACTGCTGATAGTTGTCGCTTGAAGTAATGGTACAAAGTTATAAAACATCTCCACAGCATATATTAGAGTTTGTATCTAAGCCATCACCAGCAGTGCCTCAAGTCTGCTGTAAAGTTTTGGCTCACAAACAAGAGGGGAACACCAAACAGCCTAAACCCACCAGGACCAGATTTGACCCCGGAGCACACATCCGCTTAAGGCACATCCTTCCTCTCAGTCTCTCCAGTTGTCAGCTTCGGACAAAACGTGTTGTTCACAGTAACGATACAGTGTATAAGTGTTCACGTGTGATTTATAATAAAACACCAAATAAAGGATGCGTCAGCTCTCTTCAAACGTGTCTTCACGGTCCCGTAGGAGCCGGTGAATTTTATGAGCGATGATTAAAGTATTCTACAGAAAACAGAAAAAACGGGAGTTGAGGACTCAGTCTTTCTGGCGTGTCGATAAAAGAAGAACCTTCCTGCTGCCACCGGGGACAGACGGAGAATGCAACTACAGTTACTAAAACAGCAGTGAAACATTATACCAAACAGAACAGAAAACAAGAAGAACTTGGTATCATAAGCAGTGTTATCGTAATCAGTAGTAACATCTTTTTTTTTTTTTTCATTCACAATGTTATCAATATTATTGTTGTTTTATACCCTGTTTTTCTATAAGAATATCTTATTATCATTCGTGATTGTATTTCTCATAGCAAACAAGATCAGCTCTTTTGGTGTCGGCGATGAGGCGGAGGAGCGAGGGGGCGGAGGAAGAGAGGAGAGAGTGGGACGGTGCAGGACGGAGCGAGATGGACAGGCCAGGCTGCCTTCTCGGGGAGCGTGAGGAGCACTGGCCATCTCTGGTAAATGTGGCGATGTCTCCTTTCTGTGGTGACACAGGAGCAGATGGGCAGTTCGCTCCTCTCTCCACTCGAGCAGTCTTTCCTCATAAGCACTCAGCGGGAGCTCTCAGACAGCCATCAAATCTCACCAGGCTCGTACGGCCAATATCAAACTAAGATGAGGTGTCGCCTCTTTGCGATAATAACCAAGTACATTGACTCCTGCTTTACTGGTGAATGAAATGACAGACTAGAGTTAAGTACCTTTGTGAGCTTGAGGGGAATACTAATTGACTGCTTGTGGGCATAAAAGAAGAGTAGCTTTGGCCGTTTCTGAGAGAGGGCATTCACACCCATATCCTCAGTTGTCCTGATTTTTACCTAGAGGTTCCTGTGTTCGGACTGAAGTTCCCTTTTCTTTCTCTTTTATCTGTCTGTTTCACGCTTTCTACCCTTGCAGTCTTTCCTTCTCTACACCTCTTCTTTTACCTCACGTCGCTCTCTCAGCACAGGCTCGGGTCGCAGTGTGTGGACATCATCCCTGATCTCTGAACACTACACGCATCTCTTCCTCTACTCCTTCTCCATTGCCATCCGCTCCACCTCCCCCACTCTTGTCTCACACGTCAGACTCAATGCTGGAGAGTTTCTCGTACACATGGCCATTACTTCCATTGAAGGGACGCGGCGGACCGACTGCCAGCATGGAGCCGTGATGGTTCATTCCACCAAGGCTGAGCTCTTTCGGGAACCGGGGGGCCACATTGGACATCACCCCAGCCGTGGCAGATGCTGGCAGATAAGACGTCGTGCCCATCGGTCCCCTGAAGTCACTTCGGCTGTTTTTGGCAACCTGTTGCTGCTGCTGTTGCTTTGCCATATAATATTGTTTGGCCCCGTGCATCAGACACTGATCGTCGCCAAAGGTGGGTATAAAGGGGTTTTGGTTTACCCGATCTGGGTAGAGAGATTTGGATAAAGAGAATCCTGCCCCACCTCCTCCTTCCATCAAGGATCTATCCCTGTCTCTCATGTCTCTCTCCCCAATGGAGCGGCGGTGGAGGCCCTCCCCACCTCTGGACAGGCCAAACAGTGAGCCAGGACCTTTCCGGCTCTCACCTCCGTAAAACAGTGGGTCCCTGTCTCTTTCTCGTTCTCTCTCAGAGCCCCCGTGACGTTCAAAAATGTGTGCGAATGGGCTGGTGCCCTCCATGTAGCGCTCTTTCTCCTTTAGGCTAACACTCCTGGGCGGGAGAACCATTCCTCCCATGCCTGCACTACCCATCCCGCCACCTCCCAGACCCCCCATCAAGCTTCCCATTCCGCCCGACTCCTCTTTTTGGAGTTCAACAAATGTGTCATAGGAGTGTTGCCGCCTGAGGGGTTTGCCAAATCCTTTCCTCCGCAGCTGGGCCTGAGATTGAGGGCCTGCGCCCCCTACCCCACCTTTCCCTCCCCCCATCTGTTCCAACAGGTGGTTGTTGTCCTCGCTGATATCATAGAGGTTTCCTGTCTTTTTACAACCCTCACAGCGCATGCAGGTTGCAGAGCTGGGACGGCTACTTCCTCCACCACCTGAGGACCCACAACTTATACCACTATACCCGCCACCTCCTCCACTCCCACTGCCATGCAGGGACATCTGCTTGCTCACTCCTACCCCACTAGACCGACAGTTCCGGCATTCCCACTCTCCCCCTGCAAGCCCAGATCCACCACCACTCTTTGAATCAGACTTTTTGGGTTTACTTTTAAGGAAGTCGTCCACTGGAACCAAGGAGGTGCAGGTCCCACCCACTACTCCATCTCTATTCACGGGGCCTTCAGTCAGGTCCACATGTTCCCATTGAGGGACGCCTTCTTTTGGTCGAAACTGGTCCAAATAAAAATCTCGAACGCTCTCCTTTTCTCTGAAGACATATGAGTTTCCCTCACTGTTTCCCCCGCCACCCGATCCTCCTGCTCTCTTGCGTTCAGAGGGAAGAAGTGGTGGGGAGGCAGAGCGGTGGTTGTGGTAGTGGTGGTGGCTGATGTGGTAGGGTTTCCTCCTGTAGCCCAGCTCAATCTCGTCCAGCTCCCGTCTGGACTTGGCCGAAGCTGGCCTCTTCTTCAGGCTATCGCGGTATTGTTTTCTTTTCTTAGCATTGCCCTCAAGATTTCCATAAGTTACTGTGTGCGTAGAAATGTCTGACACATCTGAGCGTATATTCCCATCGTCATCTCCTCTTCCTCCACAGTAGCCATGCCCAGGGATGTAGGTAGAACTGGAGGCACCACCCTTGAAGGAAAACTTCCCATACAGGTCGGGCAGACCTCCCTTGAAGCCCTGGCTTGTGGGAGGAGTCTGTCCAGACAGCAGGTCAAATTTGCTCATATTCCTGTGGGTCAGTGCTGAGCAGGGCTGGGTGGTAAAAATGGGCGCTACCCCTCCACCCAGGCTTTCACAGTCAAACATGCCACCCTCCAGAGAACTAGCACTTCCCAAACTGTGTGGCCTGTTGGGAGGAGGTCCACTGAGCGCTAGCGTTGATCCGTTGTGGTGGTGCAGATAGTGGTCCTGGTACAGATTACTGTCCTTCAGGTGGAGGTTGCCAAAGGTCCTCTCTACCTCGCTGATGTAGTCGCTGAACATGTTGTCGTCTGGGAGGTATGGTGGTTTGCAGTCCGAATGGCCCGCCAGGCTGCGTCGATGTTCAGAGATGTCGTAGACGGAGGATTCTCTGCGGATAAAGTCCAGAGCGCTGTGTGGTGAGCCGTTCACACCTGACAGGGAGGCCATGTTCTTGGCAGTGCGTAGGAGGCGCATGATATTGGAATGGGTGTTGTTCATGGTGGCTGACGGGGAGTTCAATGCTGAGCTGCTCTTCTCCTCAATCTGTACTCCATGAATACAACTGTAGATGCCCTGTGTGGAGAAAAAGAGGCAGATGTTAGATAGGACTTATTGGCTGTAACATACAGAAAATTAGACAATGTAAAATGTATTGAGAGACGCTGAGAGTGCGGTGAGCAAACAGTACAGAAGAGATGTGAACAGTAGATGATTGATATGGGCAAAGGGGCTGTAAAACCTTGGAGTACCACCGGTCAATACCTTTAATCAATGTGATTAGAATTCAGCTGAACAATACCCTCTGGCAGTTATTAAATACTAAATATGAAATTCAACTGCCTCTCGCAACACAGAGACTCTGCAGAGGAGGACCAAGCCAAGGCGACGCAAGCATTACAGTGACAGAGAGATAAACTGCTCCATTTTCATTCAGTGATGTACGATACAATACTCGGATAGAAACGGATGCACGAAGGACAGACAACGGCAAGAGATCAAATCAATCGCCGACAATGATTTTACTAGGTTTTCTTGGGAGTGTGTACAGGTCTGCGCTAACGAAGGAACGCTTTGTCACCATTAAAAATGACCTCCATCCTGCCAGCCAATGCAGAGGTCGAGACTGTGCCGAGAGGTTAGGGGTCAGATGTTCATCTTTCTGCCACCTCTTCCGTTTATCCACTAGAATGACTCTGTGACCTTATGTTTACCTTTTCCCAGCCAATATTTTGGTTAATTAGGTGCATGGGAAGTTTCTGTGTCGTAGCAAAAGACCAGATTTTATAGATAATGTTTTTCCAATATGTGATGGTTAACATAAATGTACTCACTCTATCCTAGATGATATTTCCAGATTCGCATCTGTATTTCCAGTATCATCACTTCCTCTATATGTTTATCTTTTATTGTCCTGGTTATTTCATGCCTTCCTTTTCGCATCATCTATGACATCGTCCCATCTTTGGATGAAAGTATTGGCCTGGATCTTTGATTGATTTTTGCCTGTTTATTTTCAATGTTTACAGGCGACGATTATGTGAGGCTCTTAGGAATTCTCCTCTGTTCCCCGTGTCTCTCCTCCATGTCTCTGTCTGTCTATCTGTCTGTGTGTGTGTGTGTGTGTGTGTGTGTGTGTGTGTTTGTCTGGAGCCCGACTGCCTCTGTACCTGCACACCTGCCACTCATCATCTCATCAAGCCACCTACACAAACTGCAGCATGAAAGCGTGGTTCAGTCCTCCACTCATCTCCAGTTTGTCCGTTTATCCACGGTGGTATTATCGTTCATGCCTTCTAGCTACAAGCTCTGTCATTTGATACTGATACTTTAAACCTGTCAACCTGAACCTGTCTCAGATCCTGCACTGACCTGGAAAGTCTTGCACCCACTCAGCTCACCAGCCTACCCGCTCTGAGGACCACCAGACCTCACCAGACCTCTGCCCCTATACAAACTGTATAACCTCTGCCTTGGAAACAATGGAAGACTTTACCTATATCTGTTCCCAGCATTGTGGGTCCTTACTCTTCACCTTAGAACAGATTGTGCTGTATGTCGATGATTATGACATAGTGTAAATGACATCATAGTCAGTGTCAGAGTCCGATAGATAGATAGATAGATAGATAGATCGATCGATAGATAGATAGATAGATACATAGATTTAACAAAGTTTCATTTACACCACAAATGGATGCGATCCCCTAGAGAAAATGCTATTTTGTGTGGAACCGGATGAAGATATTTGGGATGATTTTTAGTAGTGATATTTGAATGGTTGAAGATGACCTTTATCAGTTGTTCAGCTTATAGATCAGTACGATTGTGCCACTGCTCGATGTCACTCACAACACAGACAGCAAGGAAGGACTGAATACCATCAATTCTGGGACTTCTGCAACAGCGATGGCTGCTTCATATGCAATGGCAGATTTTGTCGACTCCACATGCCCACATAATGTAACAGTTGGCAGATTGTTCCCAGCTCAGTGCTTCAGTCGTTGATTATTTGGTCAGGATGTGTGAATTGCAGTAAGTCTGGCTTAAGGGTGCCTACGACTTTTTACAGTAAATTCACCAGGGAATCACAGCGAAACTGCTAAGTGAATAAAATGATAGAGAGAGGCTAGAAATTAACAAATAAGGAGCTGTAAGATTATATGGTGCTACATGCAAATGAGCCATGGTGTGATGTGAGAGCTGCGAAAGATGTTCTGTAGTCATTACAAGCTTTTGAATGGATATAATGAATTTGTTTGAGTGGGACCTGGAGGAGCAGGTAGAGCTGCTTACAAAGCTCCCGAGACCCTCAGAGAGACGGGACCCTAACCAAGCATGAAGCCGTGTCACTTTTCCACGTGTCTCACACCCAGCGTGACTGATTTGTCATTTCTACACTACCGAGCTTAAACGTTAATTGCAGCAGTAATAATAAAGTTTATTGGATTATGCTGTGAAATTAAAAAAAGGGCAATCAATCTGAGCAACCGACCAAGACAGGAAAAAAAAGAAAAATCGAACGACTGCAGCCAGAGAGAAAATTCAGAAGTAAATGAGGAGGAGACAATGTGATGCTGTTACTGTGTTGCTGTGACCCAACTCTGCTGTATGTATGCAAATCAACGTGTACGTCCCCTGAATGTCTTCACACACCGAATCGTTTGGCTGCAGTCACTGACATTGTCACATTGCAGCAAAGACAGAGGTAATTTCTGTAAATGAAAGCAATCACTGCATGTTACCCAAAGCATAATTGCACTCAGGACCAGCTCCCACATCAATGATAATGGTGTAATAATCAACAACAACAACGACGACGATGCTGTCGGAGATCAAATGACATTTCTGTAACTGACATTTGTGCTTCAGCGACACAAACGTACACGTACGATCGTCAACGAGGCAAAAATTAGCGACTCGCAAACTAAACAAACTCGATCACCGGAGCGGAATATTACAGCAGATGGGGGAATTATTTTTTTCTCTCTGTATTCTTGCTTCTCTGGCACCACGGCAGCATATGAAACGCGGGCAGAGAGCAGCAGCAGCCCCGTGTGTCTGTATGTGCTGTAAATTAGCCATGTGGTTTTGGCCCGCAGCGGTTCACCTTCAGAGACGCACAGTGAATTACACCAGAGCCACGGCAAAACAATTGGGATGCAAATCAAATACCTCAGGGTGACTTTGGTCTCATCCAGTCATCCACACGCCTGGCTTGTGAGGCTGATTTTTGTTGAGTGAAATATTGATTTTGGCTCAACATTCTGTAAATATTTACCTTATAGGCACCTGAACAACCTAAAATGGAAAGAAAGGAGCTTCTATGTCTCCGTGTACGTTAACTGACAGGTTAGTGTCAGGGACTCTCATGGTTTGTCTGTCTGTCTCTGTCTATCTATCTATCTATCTATCTATCTATCTATCTATCTATCTATCTATCTATCTATCTATCTATCATCTATCCATCTATCCATCTATCTATCATCTATCTATCTATCTATCTATCTATCCATCTATCCATCTATCTATCTATCTATCTATCTATCTATCTATCTATCTATTGATACATACTTAGTTACTCTATCCTTTATCAGACATTGACGCCTTCGTTTACACACCGACTCATCAATCTTAAAACCACATGAATGGAACCTGCTATTACTCCCAGATTGATTGGTAGGTAATAATTCTTGGTTATTATATTATAATTATATATCAGTACATACACTAATAGTAATAATGGTAATTAGCTATTTGAGTACACTGTAAGCCAAACTCTTGAGGAGTATTCAAAGGATTTTGGATGATTTAATTGTCCTTTTCACACAAGTAACCCATTAATAATTGAGTATGCCGTGAAGAAAAGGTTGAAAAAGTCTCATAACTCCGAGAGAGGTTTTGCTAAAATACAGAACAAAAAAGAGAAAATTAGAAATTAATTTTTTTGAAAATTTGAATTTGAATGGTATCTTTGGAAACTTTTGGCTTTTCACTATAATTTATCAAAACTTTGGTTTAACCGATAAAATTCATTTCTTCTTATCATAAATATCCGTGTTTCTTATCATTTAAATGTCAATTTTGAATCATTTGCTTGAGAGCGTAAAACTTACTGACACACTCCTGCTCTGTCATTGCCGCAGCACCGCTGTGCAAATTGAGTGAAAACACAATTTTAGACCCTGCGTCTTGAAGGCCCTCTATGAAAAAGCTTTGAAAAAACAAATCTCTGTACGCTATAAAGAGAAAAAAAACAGGCCTAGAGTTCAAATTGGGGTCAGCGGACAAACATTTACACGGACTGGGACTTTCTGTGATTTGGAATCTAACGTTGTGATGAAAGATTTCCGAATGCGCTGCCTGTTTGGGACGTTTTCATCGGGACTTGTCAGGCTGTGATCATAATATTCCAGATTTATTTTTAGCTGCTGGGAGGCGGCGTGGTTTATCACATCAGAGCGAGTGATGTAGTGGAAGCTACGTTGTCAAAAACAAGAAAGTATTCATTCATCCTGTCCCTGCTTTTACTGTCTTTTGCCAACTCCAGGAAGTTTCACCGCATGCTGAGAAGTATTTAAAGCTGATGTAGGTGTTTACTATATTGTGCTTTTTCTGCATGTTTTCGATCCTCACAGTAGTGAGAGATCTGCAGAGAATACGGCAGAAATGCATGAAAAGCTGTAAAAGTGTTGTTCTTTTGTCCGTATCCTTTTGAATTTCACGCTTGAGAAGACAAACACGGCGTG
>OMNV01012453.1:19923-35687 GCA_900303265.1 Brotula barbata
CTGTTCTGTACTCAGTGTGGATCTTCAGTGAGTTAGCCCTACACACATCGTTTGGATCGCGCTCGGTGCCCTTTGTTTGTGTTTTGTGAACGTGTGTGGATATCAGGGGCCCCGGGTTGTCTCACCGTCTCCAAAGAGCTGCAGGATGGCCAAGTCCACGTGCCTCTTCCACAGCGACTCCTTCTGGATGGCGATTCCGTAGCCCGTGGTGGCAAAGATGTAACCGCTGCCGATGGTCACCAGCTTACAGCCCTCGTCCCTGCCGGCCATGTAGTTGAGAACGGCCGCGTCATAAATGAAAGCGTCCAGTTTGCTGCCGAGGGAGCACACGAGAGAGAGAGAGAGAGAGAGAGAGAGAGAGAGAGAGAGAGAGATAGGTTACAATTAATTAGCACTTCAGAGTCAGACATTGCAGCTCCAACAATTCCAATTAACCTGCTAAACAGCACCAGGCTGCTGATGATCAGAGCAATAGACTTCCACTTAGTTTGGCAAAGGCTGTAGCTGGCACACACACCGGCAAAAGCTGAAGAGGGGGAGTGGAAGTATTACAGGATACTTTCAGCTACAATATGTTTGCACCAAACCAAGTAACAACAGATCAGCTGTTACTGACGCTAACATCAGTTGCGTATTTTAAGATTTCTTCACTCTCGGTAGCGACGATACGATTCATGAAAATCGGCAGCAAATCTTTTGTTAATGATATTAATGTTGAAGATATTTTCATTATAATAAAAGTGGATGATTCTTATTGAAATGGAAGGAGCTCAGGCTCAAATATGCACATTGTGGCACAAAGAGTTCACAAAACATTCCAGGTTGTCATAATAATGCTGAGGACATAAAGAGCTGATCTTCGCTGCGTTCATCATCGTCATCAACACCACTCGTTGTTAGTAAAACCCTTGTGTTTGCATCATTACGTATCCAGCCTCCTTTAAATAAACACATTTTGTTCCTTAATTACCTCTGCCAGCGAGGTGATGTTTATCAGCAGAAACGCTCCAAAAGTAATGAAGCATTTTCTTTAAACCTGGCGTGCAGCTTGGACGCCATCCAGGGAAGAATCCATTAAATTACCACGATATTTTTAAGATCTTCCTTCTGGGTCAGTCTGAGTGGATTTATATAGGTCACGACCCATGCAGGGTTGTCTGACATTTCGATTTTTTCCTAAATATTTGTGTGTATTTCCTCCTATAATTCTGGGTCAAATTTTTAATTAAACAAACACAAACATTTTATCATTGTTTTTCTTTTAATATTCCTTGATTTCTTGGTTCTTTTCTTTTTTCTGATTCATTCATGGTTACCAAACTTCCTGATGGTGGCACCAGAACAACAACAGTTATGTTTTGTCATTCACTTTGGAGGGGGAGGGGCAACAACCTGATAAATGTCATCCTAGACAGACAGAGTCCTATTGGGAGGAGTGATAAACGTCCTTGTTGTTTTGATATGACATCATCTCTCTTTGCTTTGTTCCACAGTGACACTAAATGAAGCACAGCTCCACTCCTCCTCTTCCTCACCCAGACTTGAGGCTCTGCAGAGCCTCGTTGACGTTCCTCTGGTGGAACTTGGTCATGTAGGAGTGCATTTCTGGGTAGTTGTTCCTGATGTTCCTCTCCGTGCTCCCGTTCGGGACGGTGCCGAACCGGAATGGAGGCGAAAAGTCGTTGGGACTCTGGAACTGTATGTGGAAAACGTGACAAATGAGAAAACGTTCACTTTACCTTACTTATTAATTCCGTATAGACAGAGGTACTCCTCCGTACCTTTTTGTCGGAGAGGCCGGACACCTGGTCCACGTACTCCTCCTGGATCATGAAGGCAGCGAGGTTGGCAGTGTAGGAGGCCAGGAAGATGACAGCGAAGAAGGCCCACACGGACACCATGATCTTACTGGTGGTGCCTTTAGGGTTCTGCACTGGCACAGAGTTGTTGAAGACCAGACCCCACAACAGCCAGATGGCTTTACCGATGGTGAAGGAGGGGCCGTGAGGCTCTGGGAGGAAACACGGAAAAATGGATTAGTTAGTGCTCAGGTTGCACTGATGCAACAGGGGGAGGGCAAAATGGGAAGGAATGGAATGGAACTAAAGTCTCCAGAGAACACCTGGGTCTCAGGGCCCGGACGTGTTCATCTTAAGGTCTGGTAGGGGACCTTGATCCGTCACGACAGCTTCAGTCGGCTACGGCTAATGAAAGGTGAACTCTCTTTGCATAGTCAACAGATTTACTGCTTTTCAGAAGCAAACATCAGATGAATTCAGTTTTATTCTAACATTCTAACCCCACAGCTGGTCTGGGACCGATCTGAATCACATTCACACCTGAGACCACTTTCACACACCGATGTGGTGAGTGTGAGAGTGTGATTGGTGTGTTCCGAGCTGATCAAACCGTCCGATTGTAAAATCATATTTCCCAGCCACGGCTTTTTTGATTTGTTCCCTGTCTTCCATTCCATTGTCTTCTCTCTTGTTACCATCTTGTTTAAATCATACTACAGTATATGTGCATATAATAAATACCGTGTATAATTTTCCAGCAGGTGCGATTCATGCATTGTTTTTGTTCTTGGCTTTTAGCTCGGCCAGTGGATGAGGAAGAATCAGACAGCTGACTGCGCGCTCCCTCCCGGCAGCCATTATGTTGTGATTTGTGGTTGAATCACCCTGTTTGCGTGGGCAGGTGTGTGTGTGTGTGTGTGTGTGTGTGTGTTTGTGAGTGTTGTTGTATGGCGCTTTTGTTCACAGACAAACAGATTTGGTGGTGCCAAATATCGCTTTCTGAAAGTTTATGAGAAAGTGGCTTTAATGAATCCGTAGTCATTGACACGTTTTTGCACCTGTTCCTTTGAATTTAAACTTCAATCTCCACCCGTCAAGACTCCCAACTCCCACTGCTCCTCATGCAGATAAAATACGGAGGAGAGCGACGCTTTAAGGAGGAGTACATTGTCTCCTCAACGCGATGAGGGATGAGAGGAGTGAAAAAAGATAGCCATTGTCTCTATATATAGCCGCATCACAGATAGGGCGGTGAGAAGACATTGATTTTTTTTTTTTTGTTGTTGTTCTTATCTTTTGGGCTGAGGAGATCGAATACAAAAAACCAGCCCGTCACTGTCAGAGCCCACATGTGATTTGGGAAAAAAATGGAAATAGATGCAAATGACCAGTCTGGAGGTGTGTGTGCTGTGTAACACACACACACACACACACACACCTGTAAACGGACTCGGAGAGGAGTGCGGAGGAGACGAGGTGAAAAAGAGGAAGAGGGGATTGGGGGGAGTGAGGATGGAGGGTTGTATGTGGCGGGGGTCAAAAGTATGCTCTGTGTGTGTGTGTGTGTCTGTCCTTGCATACATTCTGTATCTGCGTAGTCCTTTTGTGTTTGTTCATTCATATCTATTTCCATTTTCGCCAGAGGTTTGGTGGAGAGTTTTCAACTATTTTCTTTTTTTAAGGTACATCTTCACTGTCATTACATCAGAGATGGGACTAAATCATAGTAGTAACTCACAAACAAAAATCTTAGTACTCAGAAAACACAAGAATGAAACTTTTCAGGCCTAAACAGGTTATCATGTAACACATCATTTTGTATTATTTACACAAATTGTGTCATTTGAAAATGTTTTGATTCTGTCAATAAATGTGTGAGTGGCATCCCCCGGTCAAGTTCAGAAGACTGTGTTACACAAAGAGGAAGTCACGCGACCCCATGCTATTTTCCATACTACAAATGAACGACACAACTCATATTTAAGTTAAATTCATGTCATTTTCTAATAGTAAAAGCAAGGACAGTGGATGCACAGAGAACGGTTGTGGGTTCAAGTCCCCCGGTTGACCTCCACACCTTTCTGTGTGGAGTTTGCCTGTCCTGCTTTCCGAGCAGTATGAAGATAATAATACAATAAATCAAAAAGATAGATGACGACGAGTTGAAAAGGAAATTACTGAGATTTTCCATTAAATAAACTCTGGGAGACTTTTAAAATTCAATCTGACAACAATACAGTACAGTAACCTCATGATTGCTTCAGAATCTATTCAGTGGTCAACTATTCCACATGTGGCAGCTGTGGAATAGGAAGCACTTACTGTCAAAGTTGCCCTTTAATGAACGCCCTCTGCTTTAAAAAGGACGTTTGACAATGCTGCAGTTTTCAAAAACACTCCATTAATGTTCATTTTATCTTGCCAAAATGTAAATTGACCAACAAAATGTGTCTTCCTGATTATTTGAGTTCAAGGACACTCCAGTTTTTATGCATTATATGAGATCTGATGGGAGTAAAACATCATCGCTGCTTCCACAAAGATCTATTTTAAATGACTGAGAGCACATGCAATCATATAAACTTTCTTTCCAAAGTCAAACATTATAGCCATCTGGTGCGTTATAAACAGGAAGAGTGGGAGATGGAGAGGCAACAAGACTCACAAGAACAGAGGAGAGAGAGCGTCTACATCCATTTACATCAAAACAAACAGGTACCATGTCCTGTATGTGTGTGTCTCTGTACATATGTGTGTGAGAGATCTCTAACCTCTGCCGTCAGCCAGACAGCGGTTGTAGCCCACAGGGCTGAAGTACTCGAATATAAACACAGCCATCGCTGACACCAGCAGCAGCATCACGAACATCATCACCCACACATCGGCGCTGAAGGGCTCTGGAAGGCGAGAGAGGGAAGAGAGGGAACGCGATGAAGGGAGATGAGGGAATGCAGGAAGTGTGTGTGTGTGTGTGTGTGTGTGGGGACAGAGATAAGAAAAAGAGGAGGGAGAGAGGTGGAAAAGAGGGAATAGGCAAAGGATAGGGAGGTAGAGAGATAACAGAGAGAAAGAGAGAGAGAGAGGGCAAAAGATATATGCAAATGTGGTGCACCAGATTGAGAAGAGGAAGAGGAGTTATAGAAATGGAGTGGGAGTGGGAAATACAAGAGGGCAAAGGGACAGAGAGAGAGAGAATACATAAACAGTTAGCCGCATTGGAGCTCAGTCTACAGATACCAGCACATTTCCAGGTGTATCTACCAAAAGACTGAGATAAACTCCCAAAGATGAAGACGAAGATCAACATGTGTCCTAACAACATTTAGTTCAAATATTCCACTACGCTGAGCCATCCTTGTTAAAAAATGGACAGAAAAAAAAGGCTTTCTCACCCAAGAAGGCTGACGGCGAAACGGTGCCATTACTACGGGAGACCATGACGCTGATGCCCGTCTCGATGAATGGAACAGAAAAGTCGATGACCTCTGACCGCTCTTCGTTAATAGTGAGGGAGCCCACGGCCATGTGGGCGTTCTTTAACACCACCTGGTCAAGAGGGTGCGGTGACAGGAAGTGGCACACATCCATTATCCACCCAAGAATTGATGTGCTCTATTATTATTCACCTGTACTTTTCATAGCTATGAATGTGAGTCAGCTGTTGATGGGGTGCATCTTCCTGCGATGTCACTCACTGTCATTGTTAGCTTGTGTATCACTGTGGTATTATTACCATAACATCATCACTGTGAAAAACAAAGGGCAGCATGGGAAGAATCATTCAATACAAAGGATGATGGGATCTGTCTTTAACACACACACACACACACACACACACACACACACACACAGCGCTGACCACTGTTGCATGTTAAATTACATGTGAATCACACTAAGCTGTAATCAGTGCAGTTACATGAGAGTCACATTGGGACAAATCAGAATGAGATCTGATTGATTTCCACATGGTCTAAATGTGATTTGACAATAAATCATCATTGATTAGCAGTGTGAACGAGGCCTAAATGAGATTCTGTGCAGACATTTGACATTCACAATGTCAGCCACTGTAAACCAACCAATCATTTCTGTCTAAACTCACTGCTACTTTCCCTGATTATTTCCACGCTGGGAGACTTTTTACTACGTTTATTCCGGAGCTGATGTTACCTTACAGATTTTCAGCCCAACATGAGAACAATATATCAACAGTATCAACTTTCTTTCATTTCTTCCTTCATTCCTTTCTTCCAACAACTAAAATAAAGAAAATAATGTGTTTCTTTTTTAAATTTGAATACAAAACTCCCTTTTATTCCCGATTCTTCACAAATCAGGTAAAAGGAGAGTTGTTACTGCTAAAGTCCACCAATGTGTGTGTGAAGTATGAGTGTGAAGAGGCCTGCACCTCCAAATCTGTGGCTTTGATTGTCCGCTGGTGTGAGTTGGTGCCCCAAGTGAAGGAGTTCAAGCATCTTGAGGTATTGTCCACTACAGAGGGTAGTGGGATGGAGCCTGAGATCGATGGGCTTCAGCAGCGATGTGGACGCTGCATCAAACCCTCGTGTCGAAGAAGGAGTTCAGCCTGAAGGCGAAGCTGTCAATGTATCGATCGTTCTACATTCCAATACTTGGCTACGGTCTGGATACCGACTGAAAAGGCCGAGATTGCAGCTGAAATGAGTTTTGTCTGCAGGGTGTCAGGAGCTTGGAGTAGACCAGCTGCTCCTTCTCATCAAAACGAGTAGAAGTTGCTCTGGTTTCTAATCAGGATTCCTTGTGGTTCACTAGCTAGGTGTTCAAGGCACGTCCAATTGGGAGAAGACCACGGGTCATACCCTGAATATGCTGGAGGGACTCCATATCCTGTCTGGACAATGTGGCCAGGGAGAGGAACCTCTGCACAAAGAAACTCATAGGAGGAGGGAAACGAAGTTAAGACAGTGGGCTGACACATTATACACAGAGAGTGGACACAGAGCGTCTCACCGGGGCAGAGGGAAGAAAGTGGGTTACCACAGTGGGTCATGGCGGCTGGAAATAGCCGCCCAGATGCCCCTCCTCTACCTGCCTTCCTCCCTCCAGCACCTCTGCACAGGTAGTATATTTAGCCCCAAATATCAGAGCCCCACAGCACAGGGGTAAAGTGGGACAAGACCGTCTCACTCCGTTCATAAGGAGCGTGTGACTATGTGAGCTGAGGCACAAAGCACACAGAGTGTGTTTCGGTGTGTTTGTCAGTGTGTATATGTGTGCATGTGTATGCATATCAGTCAGTCACAGAGAGAGACAGAGATGGAAGTGAAACTTGTTCTCTTATCTGTGAAGTGTGGAATATGCACATCTACTCTGCACACTTTCTGCACTTTTCAAAGTCTCTCTATAGCTAAGTGTGTGTTTTTGTCAGTGTATGATGTTCGTGAGTGAATTTCCGCAACTTCGTAACTTCTCGTGCTTGTTTGTTTTGTCTGCTTGTGCATGTTCACGTGTGTATGTGTTCATGCTTGCATGTTGACTTGGTGTGTGCTGGAATGTGCAAACGTCTCCCCAGGGAAGAGAACAAGTGCATGCAGCAGTGTACTCACTTCCTCTCTCTCCTTTCGCTCACTCCATCTCCCTCCTACGACTTGTTCTCTCTGTGTTATGAAAGTGACCCATGTGGGTGTTGTTGAGAATGAGTGAGTGAGGCGCTCTGTGTGTGTGTTTGTGTCAGTCGATGTGTGTGCCAGTGTCTTTATGCGACTCTGCTAGCCGAGCCAAACTCGTGTAATCAAGTGTATTGCCCGATAGATTAGGAGGATTGGGGGCACAAATCCACGTCAAATCTGACTGCCAGAATAAAGTTAAGACAAACTGGATGCGTTTTTGAAGCCTTTGGGTTTATTTGTGGGAACAGGTTGAGGCAGGTATGAGGTGGGACATGTAGAAAAGTCGGTTCACTACAGCGTCCGATGAACCGTTCCCTGAGAGACACTCTGCTGCCTCCTGCTTCCAAATCACCACATCTAGGTTAGTTTCCACAGCACATCATCATTACACCCCAAAGTGGTTTTGTCCATGTATCTCATGTGTCAGTTGTTAGAGATGTGAGAATTTGGGCACTACTTTTGGTCTGAGCCACTGTAAATAAAGACTTTTCACAGATATTCAAGAGATTTCAAAATCTAAATCTAATCTTTTTGGCCCCCAAGAATCTGCCATTGGGGAACCAACTTGGAAGGAGTTGGTTTTGGATTTGTCCAATGCAATCCTCCATTTCTGTTGTTCCTGAGCCATGGCTGTGTCTCGTTCCAGGATGCTGCATCTTACCAACGTAAATGGGACGATCTGTCAAGGCTACTGGCATCATTGCCTGCATCACATAATCCAGCATTAATACCAGCGACAGTTTAGCGGTCCACACTCTAGCCTACTAGGTGGCAATAATGCACCCTAAAATTGTCTGTCAACTCCAAAAAGGACACACTCCTCTGCCACATTTGAGGGATCCTCATGTATGGGGAAGACGAGCGAGTGTCTTCAAATGCAGCCTTTCAAGTGTGAAGCCCATGAAAAGAGACGGCGCCCTGGTCTTTAACCATTTTCTGGAACCTCCTGTAATATAACTGTTCATCTTTTGAACTCGTGGAAGCATGGGCCAAGTACAATGACGTTTCCAGGCTAGCATTGGTTGGCTAAGGGCTCTGGCATCAGTGCCGGAACGTCATCTGTTCAAGTGGTCTAAAATGTTCGTGCGCGGCCTTGTGTGTACATGCTGATGAAGCGTGTGCGTAAGTATAATTGTGGTCCATTTAGGATGTGTGGTCTGGCTGAGTTCCAACTGAAGAAGGACGCCGGTTGGTTTTTGGTGCAGATACAGCAGCACTACACCAGTGTGGGCGGGAGAGTGTGACAGAGAAAAGTAGATGGAAATGCTCCCACACTAATGACCATTCATCTGTGGAGATGAGAAGGAGGCGGCACATTACGACGCTTTTAGTCAGGGCGATATATGGTTTATTACCGGTGACCAAACAGGTGCAGTGCCCACTGAAGACACCGCTGACGGACAAGTCGTCTGGCTGCTTAAATGGCTTTATGTAAGAGATTAAATTGGTCAGTGTAATGTACATCGAATGGCAAAAGTTTCACTGAGGGACAAACGGACACATGATGTTATCTGTAACTTTACTGCGTACACAAACAAAAGGCACAGCTCGTGTGTCCAACCTCTGGCCTTTAGGGTACAACGACCCATTTGCCTTCCTTCGTTAACAAATAGCCAAAGTCAGACAGGGGAAGAACAGCTGGCTTTTCTGGGTCAGAGTATGAAAGCTGACAACGACCTTACTCAGGGACCAATGCCGATTAGGAAATGTTTACAGCCCAGAGTGGATTTCTGCACTTGAGTGGACGGACACCCCTGGGAGAGGTGATTAGACCTCAGTCTGACATGCAGTAAGTGTTAGGGCTGGTTTGGCAGAGAGTTGACCTGAAAAGTATCGCGTATAATTCACGGTATTAAAACACATCTCAAAGAGGTAATGAACCCTCCAGGTGACTCGTACCGCTGCTATATTTAGCAGAGTCCAAACTTCTGGACTGTAACAGATTGTTACTTTTTCTTTGCACATCTGACCTCTTCTTAGCGCTGTTGCCTCACAGCGAGAAGATTGCGGGTTCGGTTTCCTGGTGGACCTCCACACCTTCCTGTGTGGAGTTTGCGTGTTCCTCCCGTGTCTGTGTGGGTTTCCTCCAGGTGCTCCCAACCACAAAAACGTGTGTCAGGCTAGTCAATCCTGTCATTGCCCTTGACCAAAGCACCAGATGGAATATCTGGAGTTGGAGTATGTGTGTTTGCCAATGCATGTGGACTGCTCCTCAGAGGTAAATGCTGAGGAATAATTTCCCAACAGTGAAGAACTATTCTTTCTTTGACACCCTTACCTTCACCTTGCCAGGAGTTTATGAGTGTCATGATGTAATAAATGCCTTCAATCCTAAAAGTTGGGTAGTTTAAAGACTACATGGTTAATGCAAAACGGTTCAAACTAAAGAACAATCCTTCCTAGCGGGGACAGTGTGTGTGAACTATGAGATCTGTCACCTGGGGGGAGATGCTGTCCCAAACAAGATGGAGCTGCTTGCTAGTGTGTGTGCGAAAAGGAGGTGGAGATTTTGTACGCAGAAGGTTTTCAAGCTCTCGTTCCCGTGCTAAGGAACCATAGTTCTGATCCAAATAAGGTACACCTGGATGAGAATCTGCATGGTGCCAACATCCTCTTTGTATTTTGAACGACATTTTCTTTGTTGCTCTGCTATTTGGGGAAGGACAGTTTCAGTTTTGAGCGCTTCAAGAATGTTTTGGGAAATGTGCCAAGGTAATTGAGAAAAACTGTAAAGTTGGTTTTAAAAGGCAGTAACGCTGGTAACTGCCAACAGTAAAGGCTGCGGTATGCCTCTCCTCAAACAACCTGTCCAGCTTGGTCAGAGACCCTGTTCTAAGGTCCAAAGATGGTGCTAAAAGCGAGCCATCAGAGGGGGGAGGAGATAACGTTTCTGAGGGGGTCAGGTGAGTGTCCTTCGAACATGGCGTGGGTAGTGTGTTATCTTGAATGTCGGGATTATTTATGGATATGTATATATACAGTACTGTGCAAAAGTCTTAGTCCCCCATTGTTTTATCAATGCTGTCTGTCTCTTTATTAGAATACAACCAGAAAATACAGGAAATATGTCTGTAGTATTAAAAATCAGAAAAGAACAGCTTCTACAGGCTAAAGGGTCAAGGATTTAGTGGGACCTCCCTTTGAACCAGGCTCTCTTCAACCTAAATGGAATGGAACCCTGAAAAATGTCATTGATAACACCTGGATTTGTCCTACTTTCATCACTATTTACTGTCAGAATGACTGCTGGGAAAAAGAACAACAAACACCAGGTTTGATAAGGGGGACCAAGACTTTGGACCAGTAGTGTATACATACATACAGTATATACTGTATATATATTATTCCATCAAATCTGAGGAGGGACCTCTCTAATAGGACAATTTCAGCGTCCGCAAGAAGATGTCAACGATCGTGCATTCTTCTCTGAATTAGGAATTCTCTTTGTGTTACTAACGCTCCAACATCTAAAGATGGGAGGAGCCATGGCTGTACGAAGTTCCAACCATTTAACGGTAAAATCTAATCCTGTTTAAATGAATAAACCTGCTTGAGGCAGAGTTCACAGACATGTTGATGTGGCAACCGATCCAACAACTGATTATTTTCTCCTGTGAGGCACAAACACATCTAGGATTAATAAATAATAGGCAATTAAATCCTGCTAATTTGTGAATCCACATACTTAGAACGCCCTCTGTATCTTTGTAATCTCAACTTGATCCATCACATGTTTGAACTTTCACTTTAAGAGAGGGGAGAGGTTGCTGACAGCAAAACTGTCTACTGTGTGTCTTAACTTAAGTGCAGACAGACGTTGGAAAGAAAACACAGAGCTTGAGAAAGAGATGTGGCCCTTCCAAATTTCACACCTTGTTATGCAGTCGTTGCGTGAAGTGCACGTGGAATCGGAGAGTACAACACCAGAACCAGTCCCTGTAGGCAAAGTATCTCTCCTACTTCCATCTTTCTGATGGATATGTTGGATGAAGCAGACTGCGGCATTAGGACGATGCTGTAAAATCAACCGAATGTGATGTCTTCTTGATTTGCCAGCTTGTTGTCAACTGAGTGGCGTTTAGATGATGACCCTTAATATCCTGCTAATATCCTGTCTTTATTTGGAGATGTAGCACTCACTGATACTGAGAGAAAACATATACACACAAACACACACACACACACACACACACACAGACACACAAACACTTTCCCCTCACCTCTCCCACCATGCCATTCCACGTTCCGTTAATCTTCTTGCCATGTTTGCCGTTAGTGACCAGGTACAGGTCGTAGGTAAATTTGACAGACTTGGCAATCTTCTTCAAGATGTCAATGCAGAAACCTTTACAGCAACGCTTGATGTAGATCCCTGACTCCTTGGTCTGATTACTGAGGAGGGGAAAAGACAGTCAGATGGATACTTATCAATCCCCAATGAAATTGCAGTCATCCACTAGCTAATAATAATAATAATAGTAATAATAATAATAATAATAATAATAATAATAATACAGTATAGTCTCACAGTGTTTTGATTTGTTTCCGACAGGGCACAGTGTTCCTCATGCAGGTTCCACTCAGCGGATCCACGTCTTCCACAATGACAAACGGAGCCTCCTCCAGTGTCACGATGGACAGGTGGTCATCTTCCCTGGTCGCTGCTCCCCCGTACAGCTCATAGCGAGGCCATACGTGGTACTTCATGGACAGGGAACCATTTTCCCATTTACCCACCTTAAGACACACAAACACACACACACAGTCTGCTTTATAAGATTCATACTCAGTTGAAGATATTCCTCTGTTTTTTCTCCCATATTTGATTGCTTAACGCCAGGCTAATTGCAATCATAGACACTTAACATGACTGACTTGAGATTTGCATTTCTTCTAAGTCGATTCAACAGCTAAATGTGGAAAATGTAATCGAAAAAAAAACATCTTGGAATGACTCACAGGGCATAAATTAGGTTCAGAGTAGAATTTTGATAATATTTCGGTGCAGGCCACCAGTAAAGGATGCAGCTCCAGCAAACAGATTGCTCGATATACAGTAAAACAGCCCAAGCAATGCAGATCCCGTATGCTCGTTACACAAAAACATTTTGTTCTGATTGGATATTTATTCAAGTTTATGGTAATTAGTCCATCTGTCAGGTGAAAAAAACAATAAGGTAAGAAATCAACAGGAGAATTTTATAACACATGATGAAATATTGAAACTAATAAAGTGACGATGGAGGTTAGGAAGAGAGATGTACTGAATAATGAACCAGAAGAGGTTAAAAGAGGAGTGGAGAGGAGAGGAGAGGAGAGGAGAGAATGAGAGCAAGGTTAAACTGAAGGACAAGTCTGAAACTGAGGGAAAGAGCTGCATTCAGATCAAGAAGGCAGGGAGAGGGAGAGACTGAGAGAGAAGTGAAGAAATGAGGATAGAGCAGAAAGATGGACAGATTGAAAGTGATGAGACAGAGAGACAGATAGCCCACACAAGGGGTGAAGTGTGACAGAATAGCGGCAGCAAAATCTGGATGGTGAAAGAGAGAGAGAAGGATGAGATTTAACTCCAGCCAGAGTCCGTCTGTATTGGAGAGAAATAAAGACGGAGATGGAGCTGCTTCAAATATAAAATGCTGGCTCCAGTGTCCCGCTTTATTCCCCGAGGGCCCTGCCGTCCCGTGGCTCTCCTCCACTCACTTATTGTCCTCAATTAGTCCACTTTCCATCCCAATCGTGGTCATCAGTAATCATATTTGCAGTCATACCTCCTTCAAACGAACGCTTGCATCAGAAGGCACTTACAGTATGTGTGGGTGAAAACGGTCATCAGCTAGTTGGACCCGCTGTAGGGTGAGATACTTGGAGTTGTGACGCATGGATTTGCAGTGAGGTGTGCCTGTTAGTGAATATGTAACGTGGCAATGCCGGCTGGAGTGGACAAGCTCGTCGTAATTTCTCGTATCTCGACGATGGGAGTCGGCAGGACTAAGCAATGAAGACAGCCGGGGATGGAGAGAGCGTGACGGAGAGAGAGGGTGGAGAGGGTGACGGGAAACTAGACAAAAAGGGTGCAAATCCGCCTACGGGAGAGTAAAAGAGACGGGATGGTTTTCACAGCTTCAAAGGCACAAAGGAAAGGGAGAAGGAGGAGATAGAGACGAGGGGAGAGAGACAGAGAGAGGAAGAGGAGAGAGTACTCATTAGGTTTCAAGAACAGTGCTTCAGTGGCAAGTCAAGTTAAGACTTAAGCATGCAGGAGAGGGAGGTGGAGGAGAAGGTGACAGGGGAGGAGGGAGGAGAGAGAGAAAGGCACAGGTTGCAAAGGGAGAGAGAGGGCACAGATGGGGGGAGCCATTCACCTTGTTCTCCGATCAGAGGACAGAATATAGATTAGAAAGGAAGGAGAACGAGAGAAATAACGGGGAAAAGAATGGAGAAAGTCAAAGGAGTCAGACTGTGGGACAGGAGGCACAGATGTAGCCTGCTTTTCACCTGGTGGTCCGCGGAGGTATTATAGGTGGTCCGTAGCAATGACTTCAAATGATGTCATTTGAGGAAGTATAAACACAGAACAGCTCATATTCAAGAGTTCTCCTCTCGGTTTTTGTCTCAGATTCAGATTTAAGTCCTGTTTGCTTCATGCTAGGGGTGGTGCAACACGGGTAGCTAAACTAGCTGGTATTGTTAGACACAGAGTCCCTCCGGTGCATCTCTTGTTGTCTTTGTATATGTTATCCCTGCATGGCATCAAACCTTCTCCCTCTGAATTGTGATGAGACACAGTTTATTTTAGGAGTCTAGTACTCCGAGTTGGAAAAAGCCTTTGCGTGCTCATTGACTGTGATCTCTCATTAGAAAAAAAAAGTATCAGGAACACGTGCAAAACGGCAGTCTTCCATTTGTGTAACATTTCTAAATTAAGAAACATTCTTTCTTGAGCAGAGCCAAATTAATCCACATTTATATTAAATATAGAGTCGATTACAGCACCGTCCAAACACTGCACACCCTGTCTGCAACTGGTCCATATTTACTATATATATACAGTATATATATACAGTGTGTGTGTATATGTATATGAATAGAATGTGAGAATGTGCAAGTAAACATAGAATGCTTTACTTTCTACTCTATCTTTATTCATGAGTCCAAATTAGTAGAAGGACCTTTAAAGTGCAACAGTTTGGGCATGAAAAGCATCATTAGACGACACATTTCTTAAGAAGATGAAAATCTATGATGTCTATGTGCAGATCTTAGCTTGGGACTGAACCGTGTTGCTTAAAGGCACCTCGTCAGAGTTGATGATGATGATCTATATTGGAGGAGTGATTTGTGATTTGTGACACTTTGTGAAAAATGGATGAAAGACAGAAAGATGGTCCTGAATCAGGCAGGTACTGGCTTTGCACCCTACAACCGACTGACTGGCAATGGTAGCAGCCACTCTCCTAGCAAAATTTTATTTTTTTTGTATTTTAATTTGACATCCAAGACAGACACATATGGAAATGTAAAAAAAATGTCCAAAAACATCAGATTTTTCATTGAAATCTACAGCAAGAGATCATCTCTCTTGCTTACACACTCACAAATACACTTCCTTCCTTTTCTTTTCTCTCTCTCTCTCTCTCTCTCTCACTCACCCTGTCCCACTGTCTCTCCTTGTTGAGCAGAATAATGACCAGCTTGGGATGCATCTGGTATCCATCCTCGCTGAACGACAGATTACGCCCTTCAAACGTCACATTCATCAGGTACCTGCACGGGACAGAGAGAGGGAGAGGGAGAGGGGAAGGAGAGAGAGTCATTTATTCATTTCTGATTGAAATGTCACTATTAGTGGCAGTTCTTTGATTTTGCATTTATATAGTTTCATTGTTTTCGGGACTTGAAACTCAAATTTTAGGCGTTGATTGGGAAATATCAGCGCCGCTGTAGGTAAAAAATAAATAAATATATGGAGCCAAATTATCTCAGATTATAAAGTTGTCAATTCAAAATCACACACGCCACTGACAGCAAGCGTGAGAGGTTATATATGTGTGTATGTGTGATCATATGTACCTGAGAGGTTATACATGTGTGTATGTGTGATCATATGTACCTGAGAGGTTATACATGTGTGTATGTATAATCACATGTATGTGAGAGGTTATACGTGTGTATGTGTGATCATATGTATGTGAGAGGTTCTAAATGTGTGTATATGTGATCATATGTACATGAGAGGTTATACATGTGTGTATGTGTGATCATATGTATGTGAGAGGTTGTACATGTGTGTAAGTGTGATCATATGTATGTGAGCGGT
>OMNV01012460.1:0-46668 GCA_900303265.1 Brotula barbata
AATCCATGCTGTTATCCTTGTTAAATGTGACCTGTGTTAGCAGTGGGAGCTGTAGCTTTGTTAGCAGCGGCATGTGACAGCTCTATAGTGGAAATGGTTGTTACTGCTGATCTAGCTGTGAAACACAGTGCCATGTCTGCAGGCAAGCTGGAAGATACCATCACACACACACACACGTGTGCACGCACGCACGCACACACGCACACACACACACACACAACCTAAATAGCATGGATGAAGAGAACAGAATGGTCCTTTCCTTCTTTCTCACCAGAGAATCCCGAAGGCTGTGTACAAGAGCACTTTTGTGAAACGCTCTCCATCAAAATATCCTGCTCCTCCTTTTCCTCTACTTCTCTACTTTCTCCTTTCACTGCAGGCGATTGGTTTGATCCCTGATCCCTCATCCCTGTAGTCCTGCCACTTTCCTCCCTTCCCCTAAACCAAACGCAGTTGTTGTTTCAGCCTACACAGATCCACTTTCTAAGACAATAAAACGGACCAGCTTTTCAGACATAAATGCTCTGGTATATGTTAGCATTAAATCTAACCCAAGTCCAAATCTCACTCAACACTTCAGTTTCAGCTATTCTGTGTTTACAAAGAGACATTTCCTTTGTTGCCAGAATTGTCTTGAAAGGATCATTTCCAGGAGAGATGTAAGGGGAAAAGCTTTGGAAATTAAAAAGAAAAAGCAATCACTTTATTTTGAGATGCCTAAATTTGAATTTCTTTGAAATTTCATGTAACAAATAGCCTTACCCCGAAGCAACCTCATACCACATCAAATCAGGCACTCTGCGTGATAAAATTGAATTAGAAAGGTCTAATCTTACTAAATAAATGTCTGTTTTTTTACATCTCCAAATACAAAATACTCATAGTTAAATAGTCAATCTGAAAATATTTCTGGTCCCTCTGTGTTTCAGCTTTTACACTTAGTTAAGGAATAATTGCATTCAGAAGAGTGACTGCTACTGAAGCATTCCATTAAGGCAGAATATCCTCAGCTCTGAGATCTTACAATGGCATTTATATTTCATTTGCTATTGGGACCTTTTTGATGATTCTTAAGGGACTCATTTTCTTTGAAAACCTAATTAGAAAACATGGTGAAAACATGTTCACTCGATCAATATAGCCAAGTCTTTCTGTCATGTCTGCCCTTCAGAGTAACACAAATAATTGTTGGTCTGTGTTAAAACGTTATTAATCATTTGGTTGAGCCGCCCCATCTTTGATAGTGAAGTACTATAAATACAGCAACATGTTTCCTGTCTCTGTCCAGGATCTCAAGGGGAAGAGCAGCAGCAGCAGTTGTTGTTGTATAAGAGCTCCATTCATTCCAGCCTGGTGGAAAAACCACCAAGGCATATGGTGACTTGAAGTAGTTAGCTTGTATAATGATTTAAAAAAACTACATTTGGATGAAAATAACAAAGTAGCCAAGCAATTAAATCGAGTATGGTCAATTTGAAGCACCTGACAGCACTGATCCAGCTGTAGCGGAACATCTGGCTTACATGCTAAAGGGAGGGGGGCAGTGGATCCAGCTCTTCATTATTGTCGTCACAAGTGATCAACATGTTGCATAATGTTCCTTTAGTTATTTTCGAGCATATGTGTTTTGCTTGCTGCATAGTAAACCCTGTACAGGTGACCTCAAATAACATTCATCAGAAAAATAAAATGTTCTATGCCACCCGGCAAACCAAAAGGGCATTCACTTCCTTTGATCTCACACCATGACAACAGTGTGAAATATTGGCATGTGGACGTGCACCCTGGCTAGTATCGATTACTGTGCTGCTGTGAGATTGGCTGCTAGACCTGAGGTAACCCTCGTGTCAGGTACCTCAAACCATTCTTTTTAGAATTGACTCAAATGAATCACCAGCCTCACCTTCAGCATATTTTTACACTCCTCAAATCGGCTACACAAGCTTAAATAAAGGATATTCTATGTGCGGCTCCGTAGCGCGTAAACACCGATCCTTGTTACCGAAGCGTATTAATGTTGGAATGGGAGACACTGCAATCAGTAGATAAGAGAGCAAGTGAAACAAATGGGAGTTAGTAAAACAAATGGTTTTGATTTGAGGCCATAATCTTTGTGAGTGCTGCATGGGGAGACAACCTATGAGACAGCAACAACTATTATTAATGGTAAACAGTGAATAAAAAGACCATAATAAGGCATGCATGATTAGATAAAGAGGAAAAGGTCACAGCAGGTTGATGCATCTGTCTCATTAGCTGCTTTATTTGTGTCCCTTTCGTTTACCCTTCATTAGCCTGCCTGTTTCATCCTCCTTCTTTCTCCTCTTCTCTAAGTCTCTCCATTCATTAGTCCTGCTCCTCTCCATCCCTTCCTCTTGATCTGTTGTCTCTGAATGTAACGGCTTTCCACTGCGTGTCTGTCTTTCGAAAATGTCACCCCAGCCTCTACACGGTGTACTACTTTTGACATGAACACTATGTGCGGCAGACAGGGCATTGGGATTAATTTGCAATGTGTGTATATACCTCAGTACTAGACAGGGGTAGAGACTGTGACTGAGGCCCGTCTGACAGCAGAGACGGAGGCTCCTCTCCGGATCCTTCACTTCTCCTTCACCACTTGATGTCACAGGCGACTGGGGGGACAGGAGAGGTTGAACACTGGGGAAGGACGTGCGAACGTAGCCTTGTGAGACTGGGAGGGAATGGAAAGAAAGAGAAGGAGGAGATGAAGAGGAGGAGGGCGAAAAAGGATGACTTGGAGACGTTGTCCCAGGCAGCAGTGAATAGAGGCGATCCCAAAGCAGAGAAAGGCAGACATGTAGATGGTGGGGAATAACATTGTAATGCAGCTGGGTGCCAAAAGAGGTCATATGTGTGCTGCAAATTCATTACTTTCATAACACACAAATATCTCATAATCATTACCAGTTAGAGCAACAAATGTTTTATAGAGCCTGAAACATTATCGAGCAACATCCTCAAAGATTAATAAGGCTGTTTCAATCTGCATGATGCTGATTTGCAATTAATTTGTCCATGTACCAAAGAGCAACAACGTTTCATTAGATGTGGTTGCATGTATTGAAAGCTTGAAATTATATTATTTTAACAGAAATATAATTGTTTATGCACCCTACCCACTGGTTATGTTTCTATTTACATTTGGTTATTACACTAATTTATCAGTCTTCTATTTGTACATCTTTATTTTTTTTCTTTAGATGAGTCTGGTAACTTTTCGTCTCGTCGCAGATTAAACTGCCAATATTGAAAGATAACAGCAATATTTGTTGGGGTGTAGTGAATATTACAGCATGTGCAGCGGAGACGGAGTTCAAAGGGGATTTGTTGCTAGTTAGTGCACAGTGAGAGTCCATGCACAAAAGTTAATAATTACTTTGTGCGTGTATGAAACTTATCCATCGAGCAACGAGGAAGAATGGGCTTGAATAGCACAACGGCCCTCCTACTGAGGACAGATCACAGTGTGGACAGCATGCAGATAACAAGGACGCAGGGTGTAAATCCAGGTCCTTTCATCAGCTGTCATTATCTAGCAGGCAAGGAGCAAAAATGGCAAAAGAGAGGAGTGTTGCCGCTTTTATGTTATTGGATGTCGTAAACATTGGTGTATATGGGGTTAAAGTGTGCCAGAACGATCTGGATTGACGTTTTGACACCTTTGAGGTTCAAGGAAGACCACCGTGAGCGAGATTCTTTTATCTTGATGTCGTACCTAGTCAGTACATTCAGGCTTGATTGTGGATTTTGAAATCTCTTTGAAAGAAATATATATTAGCAAGTTGATGTCCACCCGAGTTGTGATTTATATATTTAATTGCTGTATTTTTGTTTTATCTCCCGATGTGGATGGAAAAAGGCCGAACTAATTTCAGGATTTTAACGTTTTCTAGATTTTCTACAAAACCCACACACCAATATGAGCCAGTCTTTGATTTGTCATGCATATAATCCATCAACACATATGTCAGAACAGAATACTTCATCTGAAAACAGTTTTAATCAATGTATTTTATGTGGGCACAGTTTTTCTTGCACATTTATCTGTCCAACTGAAAATATTGAAAGAAAATTCCTCTTGAAACGTGTGCTTTATGCACTGTGCCAATCGGTGACTCTTCTTGAGCACATAGTGCAATAAAGAGTAAAGAAATCCCCTTGAAATGTCAGCTAAGTTTCACAATATTACAATAGATAGTCTGTATCCAGGGACTTTGCTAAAATATGCAGGCTTCTGCCATTCATTCAAATCTAGTGAGTCACAGCTGACAACAGTGACCTGTAGGACACTGGCACAAATCGTTTTGAGTGTCATTCCAACATGCTTGATATTTGGAGTATGTTCAAAAAGAAATGCACAGCCCTGTTTTTAGATCTTAATATTGATGAATGTCAAATCTATTTTGGCCTTTGATGGACCAAAGCACAGAAATAGCATTCTACGTTTCAGATGTAATACATCGCCCTCGCCCAGTTTGTAGCAAAGACGGTCAGTTTCTCCTAGGTGGCCGAGAAAGTCATCTTATTCTCTTTTCTTTTAATGAACGTATCCATTGCAGCCACCACACCTGTATTATCACAGCACGGTTGAAGGCAGCTTACATCTGCCTCAACCTCTTAATAAAGTAATGTCTGGAGTGGCTGTGAGAGCCTTGTCTTGGGAGGGTGTGCAATAGGCCAGGCTGTAATGAGTAAGTCTGAGATAAATAATGGATTGCCGTCATTCACATTACAGAGGAAATGACTGTAATGGTGCTTGCTGGGTGAAAGACCTCCATCTAACACATTAAGACTCAGGACAAAGACGGAGAGGAGAGGGGCACAGAGGAAAGGAAGGGGATGAAAGTGGATGACATAAAAGTGAAGAGAGGAGGAGATCATCATCCACCAAACACATCCTGCCACTTGAAAACTGACATGAAATGAAGTGAGAAAGGAAAGGCAGGAAACGAGGGCACGACTATTTTGAGGACAAGTTTGATAGAAACCCCTCAAACCTGGATTAACTTCGTGACTGATGCCCAAAAGGAAGTTGTCTCTCCTATCCCTTCTGCAACTCTCCCACTTATTCAGCCGAACCTCCTGTCCTCTCTCTTTCCCTCCCCCTCTCTCTCTCTCGCTTCCTCTCTCTCCTCCCCATCTTTTTCTTTCTGTCCAGCGCGCTCTCCCAGGGCATTAGCAACAGAATGGTCTGAACGTGAGCCTACAATAGTGGAGATAAATGGGATTTGAAGCACAGGCTATAAGGAGTGGCAGTCATTAGACAGTAAGTGAGCCAAGCGAGTTGTTAGGACATGAGCGGTGCTAGTCGTTAGGAAGGGATGGAGGGAGAGAGACAGAGAAAGAGATAGAGAGAGAGAGATGGAGGGATTGAGGGAGGGAAGCAGGCCACTGGCTGTTTGTTCTAGGACTAAGTGCTGGATAATGAGATCAGACTGACATGACCTGGCCCCAGAGCTGAGAGAGACGGCCTCGCCATTACACCTCTCTCTCTCCATGTCTCACTGTCTCTCCATTTCTCTCTTACTCGTTGTCTCACACATACTTTCTTTCTGTTTGTATTTGTTTCTCTTTTCTCGCTCGCTCACTCTCTGCTCACTTTCTGTCAAATGCACGGACCAAACATACCAGTGCATCAGAAGAGAATTGAAGCATAAGCAAACCACAGTATCATCGAGAGCCTCGGTTGTAGCATAAGAGTAATCGGCAAATAAAGCATTTTAAGTCTAAAGACGTGCAATATCAAACATAGTCTTTGCTTTTGTCTTGTCTTATGATGTGGGGGTTTATTCTGAAACAAAGAGTCTGTGACCTATATCACTTTCTTCAACTCACTTCTGTTAACAAGAAGTACTACACATCCAGATGGTTTCATCTAGGATTCTGTGTGACTCTGTCCTTATCGTGCGTTGTTTGTCTCGATGGATCTTCACATGAATATTTATATGTTTCTCAGCAATGAGTAGGTTTATGCCCAAATCCAGATCCTCTCAATGTCACAAGTGTGGAGACCGGTTTGCTGTGAGACACCAGAGAGTGTGGGACTACATCCAGTATCTTCCGTGTCAGCCCATACTCATCGTCATGTTCCTCTTAGCTCACCAAGTAGTGTGACTGCTTGCCGCAGGCCCTGACCCTGTGTGTTTCACCTTTTCTTGATGGCTCCTCAGCTCTGTCAAACCACTCGTTTTCTGCTGATGTTTGTTGTTTTCTTTACTCAAAGAGAAAGATTCCAGTAGTATTTTCTGCCCTCTAGTCCTTGACATGCGTGTCTTCGAGCTCTCTTCCGCTCACCGCTTGTCTTTCTGGACAATGGCATGGTAGGTGCACTTTTCCTCTCTTTCTTTTAAAGACCTGAGCCCCGCTGCTTTTCGCAGGGGGGCTCCTTTTTCTCTCACAACCTTCTTGTCCTTCATCTCTTTATGAATGCAAGTCCTTATCGTAGTCGTGTGAAGTCTTGAATGAAGAATGGCAGCAGTGTTGTCCTCATGAAATGAATGCCTCTGTAGGGTTGCAAAGCTTGATCAGCTTGGCTGTACATGTACATACAAAACATATTGTTTGTGCATTATGGTGGTCTTGGATATAGACCCCTGTCGAAGGGTTAAACTGCATTATATTTACCTATTATATTTAGGGATTGCGCGATAAGTATGTCCTGGGTTGAATATGGCTGAGGCTTCTCTGTGTAGAGGCTGCATATTCTCCCTGTGTCCGCTGGTGCTCCAGTTTTCTGCTGAAGTCCAAAGGCAAGCAAGCAGTTTAGGTCAACTGGAAGCTATAAATTGCTTTCAGTTTGTGTAAATGGAATTTACTGGCACTCTGTTTACGTAACGTTAAAGACCCCAAGTGTCATGAAAATCAATCAGCACATAAATGATCTTCTCATGTTGATTTTAAGCACAACACAGGCACTGTTTTGGTTAGAATACAGAACAAAAACCCCAGGAAGAGTTGTGAATTATTGATTTAAATGTCTGCTCTGTCAGGTGGTGGCCTGCGCAGGATGTGGGAGGATGTATCGATGCATTGAGAAAGACTCTAAGCTATCCTGTGGCACAGTCACACTGGGGGAATGGGATTGCCATGGGCACCCAGGTGGAAACCGGCTAGATCCAGAGAGACGGTGAGACAGACGGGACAAAGACAGGATGTAGACACAGGATCACGGTGTGGTTCTGAGTGAAAGTCAATAGCAACAATAGTCAGCTGGTTGAACAATGACTGGTACGCCTTAGAGTCAGGTGTTAGTCATACTTAATAAGTAAAACTATGTTCTACTTAGGAAGTTACTTTTTTATAGCTCTACTCTGTATTTCAAATATTATGTCATTTGACAAATATTCTTGAAAGTTTATCCATCATTTTATACATATTTCAGTAGATTTCATCGGTCTGTTGGAAGTGTTGGAGTTTAAACAAAGTTTGTCCACATATAAATTGCAAACGATTATCCCTCCAGCAGGTCAGTGGAGTTGAGTGGCGTCATTTTTCTTGGTGACTGGTTTGGAAAGTTAATGGTCCGCTCAGAGAGTCATACATTTTAATTTGACTGCAGTGTGTTTCTCCTGGAATGTATCAGTTTGCGCTTAACTCCATGGGAGGGTCAAAGACTGATGCCCACTGAAAGTTGTTTAAATGCAGTCTATGAAAGATACGAGTGTCAGAACTAATATCCAGTCAGAGTATTTAATGGGTTTAATTTCCATCAGCTTTAGGAGTCACACCTGAGATTATCATCATCTTTACTATATTTACGTTAGATCATTCTAGCTGAAAATGTGTGAGTGACTTAACCCTTTAAACATCGGTAAATAAATTGGTAATTGTGTCCACTTTGAGGCAACAGTTCAGGGGTATTTAAAGGACTTGAAGGACATGAATATAATGGACATTTTCACATTAGTAAATCATTAAGATTTGAGTAGAACACAGAAAAAGCACAAAAATCTCAGAAGAGAAGTTATATAATTTTAATACAAATTTCCCCTAAATTCTCTTCATTCTGTATGTGTTGGGTATCATTTTATGCAAATTTCCCCAGGAGGTAACCTGATATATTTGATATTTTAGGAAACATTTGGCTTTTCACGAGGATGGCGAATATGTCCTACAACACGGTTTGTAGCATAGCCTCTAGTGATTTATTTCAAAAGATTGAGATGTAGAGTCCTTCAAAATCGAATTAATAGTGAATTTAATGTAGTGAATTAAATCAATTTCAACATCAATGAATCTCTGCAGATTATTGCAATGGTTAACTAAATGCAAAGTGTATCTCTGATATTCAGTAACAAACCCACTTCTCAAAATTGATTTCTGATGGGGCGGAAAGGGCTAATGGTGAAATTTTAATTCGTAGTTATTAATTAAAATCAACATTTTGGATGTAAGAAGTCTTGAATCAGTATTTGAATTACAAGGATTACTCATATTTGTGGAGCTGATGTCTTAACTAATTGAAAGCAGTTAAAATTCTGAGTTGCACCCATGACAACTCACGGCATTTTGAATACAACCAAGCCTCCTTTCTAATCATACACTTTTTATAGTGCACATTTGGTGTGTATGGTGTTGTTGTTTAACCACTTAGACTGTGTTGACAACAGATCATCTGTTTTACAACCACTTTTCCCTGACACAATATGGATACCGCCCAACCCTCACAGCAGAAATGTGACAAAGCAACAGGCAGAACTTCAAAGTCCTGTCAGACTGTTTTGTAGTTGACATGGCTCACGTGGTTTTGCTTATTTCTTGCCAACACACACACACTCACACACCATTAAACGCTGAGATAAAAACGTACATATACCTAGATGGGTGCTAGTAGTGGAGGTTGTGTCTCAGACAGGAGGGGGTCATCTCCTTCGCAGTTTGACTGCCAGGGAAATTCAAGAAAAATACCTCCATTTTAAGATTCAAACATGGTTGTGAAGACACCCACTGACACTTTGAGCTTCAAACACTGTAAGATGTACATGTTTTTGTGCACACATGCTGTAAAAAACAAGCTCATATACTCACGGACATGTACAGTACATAAACATTCATACGCACATGCACATTTTCTGAAATAAAGAATGCATTCCCCTAAAGAGTTTTATTACTTTTATTAGAGAATAAATCAGACGTTTGACAAAAGTTGGACGATGTTCAGCACACATCGTTATTTTATGGGCTTGGAGTAAACGAGTTGGCATCTGTGTTTTGATGGGAAGATGGGTTAAGAGAGTTGAGCAGAAACATCAATATTTCATGAGGCAAAGCAATGATGTCCCCATGACCGTCCTATTTGTCTCTGCCTGCTCATGTTTTTTTTTTTCCATGGCTGTTTTTGTTTATCTCTGAACTGCCTTCCCTGGTGGAAAATTACCATGCTAACCTGTTAGTCATTTGTATGTATGTATATGTATGTGTATGCGTGTGCGTGTGTGTGTGTGGGGGGGGGGGCTGCATTTTGTTGCCTGCTTGCATATATGTTACCACTCAGTGATAAACTCCTGAGGTGAGCTGGAAGGACAAAGGCTCACAGAATCAGCATGACAAGTAGGAGATGGACTCTTCTTACACACAACACAACAAAATGTCACTGTCCCCATCCACTGCTGGGCTATGGGGGAGATTTAGAATAAGTCATATCATCTGGATTTTCAATTTCAAGAAATGTGTGTAAGCAGTTTAGAGGGGGAATCATTTACCCCTACCCACCCAATTTGCTCCTTCCTACATTTTTATTATAATCCAGTCATTGACAGAGCCACCACCACCACGCATATAATCACATCTTGACGGTGATAATGAACTGAGAAAAATGGGAAAATATAGCTATAATAGGTGTGATTTAAAAAAAAAAAGAAAAAGAAGATAATATGGCTGTGCGGAAAATTAGGCCAAAACTTTTCACATTCGGAATGCTCACAGGCTCTTCTTTCAGTCTTTAGGTTCTTGCGAGCCACCATTTTGTAATTCCTTGTCCTGTTTTTTGTCTTCTTCTCCTATCAATAACTACAATGTCTATCACAAGCCTAGTATTTATCAAACACGATGAAATGGGACATTTTACTGCATCTTACCTTTGCTGTGAACCCTCACCTCCCCAATTTCCTGGACTTAAAGAAGCTTGAGTCCATAACTTGTGTAATGTCAATATATCTTTTCCATTTTACACTTAAATACCCTTTTTTTCTTACCTGCTGCCCACATTTTACTCAGGAAACCGTGGATGTTTTTGTTTTTTTCTGATATTACAATGGCTGCACCTACACGGCCTTCCGCCTTGTCCTTTATAGCTGTCATAGAATTTATTGACTTCAGGTGAAATCCACTCTCCTGTGTAAGGAGTTTGTGGGATGTGAACAGATTCTTTGTGCTCTCTTGGTTAAATAGCACAACAGGTGTACATATACGAACTGGTGTCTGGATCCTTCATCTCGCCCTTTTCTTGTTTTTATACCCACATTGCTTAGTTGAATTGAATACGACGCGGGTTTGTTTCCCACCCGGGTGTGATTCATTTGGGCAGGTGTGAACACAGCAATCACACTTGGATGCACACAAACAACTGCAGCAAAACCCTTTTGAGGAAATGATCTTGATATGGAGCGCCTCATTGATGCAATAAGGAAGTAGAGAAGAACCAAACTGTTTCTGGGCCAACCATATAAGCTACTGATTGACCTAAGAATTAGCGTTTCTTTATTGTTAAACAGCAGAGGTGCTCCCTATGTCTGCTGTTACTTCCCTCATTGAGTGACCCCACTCATTTCACCACGTCAGCCCACACTGCTGCTCCACATCCACAGAGTTAATATCTCACTCCTTGCAGTCATATCTGTTTGTAAAGATGGCCTGATGGCCTTGTATTAATAATGGGGGAGGAAGCCTGATTTGGCTGTGCGTTGTTAGTTTCTCAAAGCTGCGAGCGTTAGGTCAGCTCAGGGACCGGTGCTGTCGAGTTTTCGTTTTTGATTTGCTGTAGAATGTCTACTTCTGTGATGGTGACTGCTAATTTTCTTAGAGGTCACAGTGGTTTGCCTCTCAGCTGTGTGAGTCACTGAGCATTGCTGTAATTTTAGCTTCACTTTCAGCTTTTAATGGGTCTTAACTCGGTATATTATTGCACTACAACTGTAAATACGCTTATTTATCCTTTTAGCTTCCATTTCTCCTGTGGTATTGCCCCGTTATCAACACTTTGAGTCTGTGATTAAAAGTCTTCAGGGCATCAGTGACATCCCTCTGAATTTTGTCAGTAGGCTCATCAGTTGTTCAGCCATCTTGTAAAACAGTTTTGTCTTGATCTTGTAGCTATGCATTTTTATTATTACTGCTGCTGTAGAATGTAGCAGCTCATTGGTTTCAGTTATGGTGGTTGTAGTGACATGCAGCTATCATATTGTCTGCCCACTGTGCCTGGGTAGTGGAGCACAGTAGACGACAATTAACAGTAAGGTCAAATGTCACACATCAGTATCTGGGCCACATTCAAAACAAAAGTACATACAGTCAAAGGTAGCAGTACCAGATGTAGTAATGTAATGTAAATTTTATACAATAAATGTTATATAAAAATTATGAAATGATGAATATTTTGATCACCTGAGTTTGAAATTTGTGGTGTCCTCAAATTTAATTCAGTAGTGTGACATATTCTGATCTCCTGATATGATCCTTTACCTCACACAAGTCCTGACGTCAAGACTATTCCTGTTCTACCACTGGACTCGCAGTAATAGAGACATTATGGGCAACTCACCATGCCTGAAATTCTCAATAATAGGTTTAAAGAATACCCTAATCTCTGCCTCTCTCCCGTCCCCGGGTCTCAACAGTCCCCAGGTTGCCTTTGAGTCAGGAAGGTGGTCCACGGACCAAAATAGGGTGAAAATTCCTCTTAAAGCCAATCACAATATGTCCGAATGGGCCCAGCGGAGCTTCAGACCAGGGGCAGACTCTGGCAGGTGGTGTTCCACAGCTGCCTCAACACATCATCATCTCTCATCTTAACAACATATCTGCAATAGTTGGTATTCAATTCATTGAAGAGGGATTATTTATCTCATATTTTTGCAATCCACAGACACCGGTGCAAAATGATATCCTGCATATTAATCCATTCAAATGAGAATCCTAACCCAAATCTGATATTTTAACATTTGCAAAAATTTACATTTCTAATTTCTATAATCACAAGAACCATTTATCATTCTTTTACTATGGCTCTCTCAAACACACACACATACACACATGCAGTAGGCAATAGGTTCCATGGCAACGACTGCACCAGAGGTCAGCTGGTAAATCAGTTGTCTTGATGTACTGACCAATTAGAGAGTGGTGAAATCTCACCTCTCCCCCTCCTTCTACCAGCAGTGAACTAGTGAAGAAAGGATCCTCTTCCCTGATGGATAAAGATGTAGCAGTATTACTATACTGAGTACTGCTCCTACCTGACTACTACGATTATAATTGCCAATTTCTCATTATGAAATCACAAAGATATTTGGGTCTGGGTCCATTAATCCAGTCATAATCTGTTATTGCTTTAAGATGAATGTGTTTTGGTGTCTTTGTACTCCACACCCTTCTTTGTGCCCTCTACACTAAAGACTGTATGTGCTCAAAAGTTAACAAGCAGCTCTTACGCTACACCTCAGTGTGATCCCCCCGTCAGTGATGTGGAATGGAGGGACATTGTGATTGGGTCTTGTGAGGTAAAGGTGAAGACTCCCGAAAACAACATTTATCTTGTCGATAAACCTGTTGCCCTGCACGGCAGCCTAGATGTCCTTGCCCACAGTCGATTTCAAGCCTTTTTGTAAGTTTTGTCAGGTTTTAACACAGACCAGGGGACTCTAATCGAGTAGCTCTTGACTTCACACAATCTGTACGATTTTGGACTGATTAGAAATCAAAATGTAGCATTGAAACTAATTCTAATAATCCACCAACGTGAATAATGTCTTTCAATCTTTCAAGAGTGATTCATGAAAGTTCCTGTTTTTCAGACGTGGTGTTTCCATCCCTATCATATGCAGCAGATTTCCTCCAAATGGTATAAGTAAAAGTAAAACAGGAAACTCTGGTCAAGAGTCAATCAATTCTTAGCAGGAATATTGATGGATGGACCTAAACCTTCTTCTTCTCTGCCTTCAGCATGCATAAACTTTAACTGTGAGAAGATGATGGTAAAGTATAATTCAATCTTGTACTGCAGGAGAAGATGTGCAATGAATTTCAAACCCAGCCAGTCTTTTAGAATATCCTGAGAGTTCCATAAACCTCAGCTTGGAGTTGTAGCAATATACCAGCCAGCATGTTATGTCTGACTGATCAAAAAGGAACTGACAGAGGTGGTTTTCAGTCCTGAACCTCAGGGCTCACTATGTTCCTGGTTTGCATTCAGTTAATTAATACAATTCACCTGGCAGAATTCAGTTATGCTTATGCTGATCGTAACTGTGGATCAGGAATTAAAAATTAAAAATATTTGTTGCTAGCCTTGTAAGAACTAAAATATCTGCATGCCAACTGTGTTTTAACATCTCCCGTACAGTCCATTTAATTAACTAAATGTATCTCTCACTAAAACTGCAACTTGTCCCAGGGAGTAAGCAAGCAGTGTCAAGTTCTCCACGGGTAACACAGACAGGACAGCAATCAAAATCAAAAAGCAATCGCACATTAAAAAGAGAAAGCAAATATCAATAAAAGGCACAGATAGGTTTCGACACGGTCTGCTTTTTAGCACATAATTAGTCAGACTTAATTTTTCTTGGACAGATGGAAGAAAAAAGACCCCGGTCAAAGAGCGTTAGACAAAAAAAAAAAAAAAGCAATAACAAGTTTAGCAACCATAGTTCTGGATATCTAGAACGGCAACACTTGTTATGTGTGTGTAAGGTGAAGTAACTTATGTGGTACTTTTGGCCTTTTTTCCTCAGATGCACCCGCTGCAGAGCAGTAAACACCGCGTTTTAAAATCTTTGCATAAAGAAAACTAGCTAATTATTGTTCACTGTATTAATTATCTGTGTTATGTGGGTGTTTTTGTTATTTTTGTGACCTCATATTTAAATACAAGGTCTTCACTATTCAGGGCATTTACAAAATCTGTGTTTGTTGTTGTTGTATCTCTCTCTCTGTCTCTCTCTCTCATGCTGTCTTTCTCTGTCTCGCTCACTCTCACTCTCACTGTCTCTCTCTCACTCTCTTTATCTGTCTTGTTCTCTCTGTCTCTCTCTCCTTCTTGCTCTCTCTCTGTCTCCCCCTCTCTCTCCGCCTCTTGCTCTCTTTCGCTCTCCGCCCATCTTTCTTGCTGCCCCAGTTGTCAGGCGTCCTGTCTGTCCATCCATGTCTCCTTGTGTCCTGATCCTCTTCCCCTCCTCGTGTCGACATCTCACATTCATTACCGCATGGCCTTGGCTCAGCCTGCTCTCTTCCCTTCTGTGGTGCTCAATTACTCTGTCTTCCTGGGGCAAGCACTGGTGTCAAGCTACTGTAATGACTTTCTGATTATCTGTCTTTATGTGATGAATGAGATGGAAATGTACCACCGCGGCCAAACAGGGGGGGCTGGCGTTGTGCCAAAGCTGCCACACCACAGTCAGGGTGGATGGCAGCAGGGTGGGGTAAGCGACGACACAAATAACACCGGGTTGTAACACAGATGCAGCTGTTATCTGTGTTAGTGCACCTGACGGAATCGTGCTCAATTTTTGTCTGCAACGGGCTATAATAAATTTATTGTTTATGTCACATGGTGGCTTTCATTAATTTAAAAGTCATATGGAAGAGAATGGCCCAAAGCCAACAAGAGAATAATTAAGCAGCGAGCATGTGAGGAAGAAATAAAAGCAGCAGGCTCAGAAAGAGTCATCAGAGAAATAAAGTGTGTGTTGCACCCTCGTGAGACGCGTTCTTAACCTCTACCTGGGTGGACGTGCCGTGTGTGCTGATATAACCTTCAACGACTCCTGCCCTGACTCATAAAAAACACCTCCATCAAGGACAAAGTCACCCTCTGTTTTAGCATCTAAATCTTTGGGGCTTGCATGATCTAAAGCGATTGTTGATGCTTGACGTTGACCTTCTAAACTCCCGTATTGATTTTTCCCCTTTCTTTTAGATGAGTGTTGATGCTTGTTCAGCCTCTAATGTGCTGGAGGTGAAAAAATGAGGTTGACGTAGACACGGTTAACCATAATGCCAAGGCACATGCCACCCGATAGCAGCCAGACACCTGAGAGAGCAGGCTGAGGTCCAGCTCGCCACTCACCCCCTCTCCACTTCTATTATTCATCCCTCTTTCAAATGCCTTTTATGCTGCTCAATTACCCCTCCAGCGGCCCAGTGTGGACACTGTAATGACATTCTGATTATCAGTCTGTAAATGAGAAATGAAATGAGTGCGTGATGCTGCGCCAAGGGAAGAATGGAACAGCTAGAAGCCTTTCAAAAATGGAGGCAGGGGAGGAGGGTAAAAGGGTGGAGGGAGGAGAAAGGGACGGATGAATGCAGCACTCTGGTGATCATCGACAAGACCTTAAAAAAGGGAAACACTGTGTGACACATTGCAAGTGCATGAAATTACACTTTAGAATTTAATTGCCCGCTATTCAAGGCATGCCTGCGAACTTCAACAATACAAGGAGATCCTTTATGTTTTCAAACAATCACTCAAGCACAAAGGAACCCTGTCGCATTTGAAAATATGTCTAATTGTCTCGGAAACCTTAAATTCCAGATATCGGCTTTTTGCGATGAGTGGGCTGCAAGTGGAGGCAAAAAAATTAAATTTTCAAATCGCTGTTGCTCAGCAGCGCTTACATCCTAAATATCTGAATCAACTGGCAAAGTTCTTATATTGTATAAAAACAAATGCCTGCAGAAAGAAAATGATGTCACCATGAAATAATACAAAGTTGAAACAAGTTTACCGCTCTAACAAAGAAGACGGCGTCACAATTTACTCCGCTGATCGAGAAATGAGAATCAGCACCATACTGTATCTCAGTTGTGACTGTTATCGAGTTTAATGAAAGGTAAATGTTTATTCAACTCAATCAAGTCAACTACTGTGAAGAGAAAATGTTTTGCAGAAAAGTGACACTGATACCTGCCTGTTTCTGGTTCAACCACCCAAAACGTTGCCAGTCAGTTCTGCTTTTCTAGCTCCATGCACTGCCATTCAGTAGCAATTACCCAAAGTTGTTCTTGTCCAGGTTTATTTGGCAATAAAATCTAACTCTGGGCCATCTCTGTGTTCATTACATCTGCAATCTAACTGGCCCGCTAAACTGCACCAGCCTCATCGTACAGAGTCTCTCTCATTTCAGCCCAATCAACAGAAACGCTCTGCAGCTCCAGACTGCTGTTTAATAGGATATTAACATCCTGATCAATCACCTTAATTGATATTTTTTAGGCATTAACACGTTCAAACTCTAACAGATGTAATTGTCAGATAGGGAGTGGGATCCCCATCGGCAGTAATTGGGCCATTATGGATGCAGGCATGACTGAGAGCATCAGAATGCCAATGACATGGAAGATGAATCGAGCCAGAGCCTTTGTGGGTGGATCTGTATATCATTCATGCTATGACACCGGAGGAAGTTCAGATGAAAGGCTTGCCTAAATTAACTGGGGATGCACTCAGATGTGATTTTAACAATCCAGTGTGTGCGTGCCAGTGAATGTGTTATGTGTGCGTTTTCTCTGTTCTGTGCCACAGTTTCAGCCCAAAAGATCCCGTTGTGTCAGTGGCAATGATGCCATATGGTGTCTCGTGTTGACTGCACTTTGCATTGTGTGTTGTACCATTAGAGCCAGGAGCATAGGAGTGACTTTGGCATCTTCATTAATCCTGGCTAACTCCTGTGTGCCAGGGAGCCAGCTCCAACAGAGCCTGCTGATGCTAGCACAATGTCACAACTCACTCAGTCACTCCTTCTTCCTCCTTCAGAGCGCACAGTAGGAGGAAAGGGGCCAATTGCTTTGAAAATACCTTTCATTCCTCCATTGGCTAAGAGCATTTGAAGTAAATTTGTGTGAATTACGGCCCATAGCTGAGTTTATGATGACAAATTTCTGTAAGTGCACTTTGAAGATGGCTTTTATTCAAGCTTGGCAGATGTAGAGTACTCAAAAAGGGATAGCAGGGGCTAAGAAGGAAAATAACCCCATGTCACACACTTTTTTATTCCTTAGTACTGTTTGCTTTTCTTCTGAAGAATGGAGCTGTTAAATGTAACCTTCTGTGTGTTTTTAGGTTTGGGGGAGCCATAGAGAAAATAATGAAGCAATACAAAGCCTCCAGCTCACACACCTGAAGACCAAAGAGCCCACACCTACTAAAGTTACCCTGATATCTGGTAAGAACGTTTCACTTGAAACAAATGATGAATTTTACTTTGGTGTTAATACTTGGTAACACTGTATTCAGCTGTGTTGAAGTCTCTGTATTTCTCCCACACGTTGGGAAGTCATACTGAGAGTAGATGCAGATGTGCTGCTGTGCAGTCTGAATGGACTGTAGTTGAGGCAATCTGTCAGCACTCAAGAAAGCTCAAGCCTGTATTTTATTTTATTTTTTGAGACAAAGTAGGGCCTTAATCATATGTAATATGTTCAATGCGGACACAACTACCTCTTGCATTTTTTCTGAGGAGTGCACTCTGTTTCCATAACAACCGATAGTAATGTTGTCGTACCTCTAGCAGGAGATTAAACTATGTTCTTTTATTCTTGTTGCAATGCCAAATTAGTCCACTGGCACTTTCTCTGTGTTTGTTGTTGTGGGAATTATGAATCACAACTTTTCTTTTATGAAGCTCGATTCCCAGCATCTCTGAGCCCTGTCGGTTAGCCACAGATCATCTTATCAAACAATCAAATAAACCCAACACTTAAAAATAACTTCTCTTTTCGCTGGTGTCAGCTCAGTCTGCCATTTCGAGTGAGAAATTCTACAAAAGCTAAACCACATTGCATTGCCAGATTTCCTCATTAAGGAAGGACACGTGTATTCTGATCTTAAAAATCAGGCAAGATAAGATATCTCAGTATACAGCATATATGTAAAAAGCCAGCTGACAGAAACAACTATAACTTCACAGAGCGGTCACATTTACTTTTTGAGATGTGTTGGGTTGTTTTGCTTTTCTTCCTGCTAAATAGCAGAATACTGAAAATACTTCATATCAAAATATATATCGAAATGTATTCTGTAGTTGTTCTGTAGTTGATTCATTATAGAGTGATGGCAGTTTGAGTGTAAGTGTAAGCTGCTATTATGAATTATTAGCTTTATAATGTAAGGTCAGACAGAGTTATTAAGTCATTAGCGTCACCTTGATCAGCTGACCTCCCTGAGTGCAAACGCCCAGCTTTGTACATAGAATTGTTGCATCTGGCATTGCCTAACAAATCCTGTGGCCAACTGCAGGTCAGTAGTTAGTTATGTTACTTTTATTCCTCTCTCCTAACCGCTCCTTGCTGCTAAGTAACTGTTAAGCTTTTGCTGTTACTTCATAACCTGGAAACGCTCCAGGTATTGTTAGATTTGACTCATCTCTTTCTATGCTTTCCCTTAGAAAACTGAACAATAGAGTTTTACCTGGCTTCATTTGCCAGAGTCCCTCAGGGTTTTTTGTGTCTTAACCTGCTCAATATGAAACGTCTGTCTGATTGGACAGGGGGAAGCTGCTTCCAACAGACGCCAGTACACCAAGGTCAATTGTGTGTGCCATAATTGTAAACTATGACGAGAGTGTTTCTGACTGAACCTATCATGGTATCGCATTGTTGTTCCTTTAGGCTCTGTGCATCTGTTCAACTGGTAAATGAGCCCAGAAAAGAAGACAGTGCTGACAGTTTCCTTGTCGCAGTATTCAGGTCACAGTGTCTGGCAGATAGGCAGATCAGACTGTTGGAGTGCCGGAGGATACTCCTCTGTCTGGAACACCATTTTTAGTATATGAGTGATCAATTTATGCTGGAGTATGTTCAAATTATTCCTTGCATAATGTGTTTTGTCTGAAAAACCTCTTAACAATGCATTTGTCTTGGTTTCAACATATTGAATCCAACACTTCAATATTAATTGCATCACATCAATCGTTTTTGGAGGTGATATTCTGCTCGGGTGCCTCTGCGAGATTGCTTTGAGCATATTTTGTCTGTGACTAAGCTCCCAAGCACTTGTTGCAATAACAGATGGAATGTCACAGCTAAAACAAGGAATAAGAGAAACTGTATCTTTCCCACTAATGCTTACAAATTCCTCATGGATTGGTGGGTGACAGGAATGGGACGCATGTCAGGGCCCTCTGACATTATTGATTAGCTCATTCAAACATTCTGCAGACACCATCTCTTAGAAGGTTTGAAAACAGTTGCAGCACAGCTTAGCACAGCTTTTGAGCTCATTTCTATTGGTAATTGGTAAGGTTTTGACCTGATTGATTCAGGATGAATGCAGTTCCTCTCCCTCATTTTTGTCCAGCCTACACAGCTAATGATGGCTGCAGGCAGTCTGAAGGCCTTCACCAAGCAAACTGTCCATCAGACAGGGAGCCAGGCTGTCAAACGTGATCCGCACGTCCGCGGAGTTTACATTGGTATGTAACTCTGTTTATTGGACTCATCTGTAGACTTACTAGGATGTGGAACAAATGAGAATCACAAATACAGACACAAAATGATAGCAATTAAGTTTGATTAAAGGTGACCTTTTTAAATCACCAAGAAATTGTCCAGCCTTATAAATGTTAAGTAAAAAGGATAAAAGACAAAACAAAGCAAAGGGGAGAGGTGAGATGAGATGAAAAAAAAGCAAGACAGTGGTTACTTGGCATAGAGGAAACAAGGTGATTAGATTCACTAATAATCAGTGAATCATCCACATTGTAGTTAATGTGCACTGACGCGATAGTGTATGTGTGTGCGAGTGTGTGTGCATATGCTGTGTATGTGTGTTCATGCTGTGGCGAATGCTATTCTACCGAGCACAGAAACACACCATCTGCCAGTTTGAGAAGGTCAGAGATAATTATGCTGAAGGGCAGAAAAGGCAAAATTGAGCGAGAAGTTTCAGACAATAAAATGGAGAATAAAAGGAAAATCTAGTGACGCTGTGTCTCTGTCACCATAAAAAACATCGTAAAACGGGATGATATCCCCATTCGCATTGTTTCTCCATATGTTTTGACACGCATCAAGCTGCACTTCTTTGTCAGCATAGAACTCATTGAGAACACATCAGCGATAAGTGCCTTCATCTGACTGAATGCTTTCTTTTGGAGATGGGCAGGAGTGGCGCCTGACTCTGCACATTTGTCTTCTGCACTGACGCACATCTGCAGTTCATCTTGATAACAGAAAGGGCTATGTGAGCAGATTTGGTGAAATAACCTTTTGTGAATGTTTTTTCAACTTTGAAAAGCCATGTTGTGGGCCTAGGCGTGATGTGACGGTATCATCAAACTATCTGATAACTCAACTCCTTCCGTGCAGCAGATTTGTGGCATGTGAAATGTGCTGTCACATGTCTCATGTATCCAACAGAGCTGTGGAATAATTCAGTTTTGTTAGTTTGGCACTGTGTTCTTTTCCTGTTTGGACAGTGAAGTGCTCTGGAAGATTGGGACAAAAAAAGAAAGTTGAAGTGTTTCATCTATGCATCTAAGATTTTTATTTTTCATGTGAAAAGGGCTGTGAAGTGGTTAGATGGAACATGTGACAGAAAGAACCTGTAAGTGGAGATCCAAATGAAACCCTCTTCAGCCAATTAGAGTCCTGGAGTGTGCGTACAGTTGATCCTCATGGTAACACAGATGAAGGGCGCAGCACTCCTCCCGCTTCCTCCATCTCCTCGTCTTTTCATGTGGAAATGCACTCCATTGTCCGGAGATCCTGGAGAGGCTAAGTCTGTGGCAGGCCATGCGTTCCTGGGAAATGGCAGCGTCACTGGTGGAAGGATGTTTTCGAGAGCAGTGGGGATGTCGAGAAGAGCAGAGTGGAAACCTAAGCGGCATATAAAATAAATAATTGGTAATGAAGTGAAGGAAGGGCTACGTGGGACAATTACAAGGGCTTTGTTTACTGGTTTTAGTAGTACATGTTTTCAAGGATCCTCAAAATGTATTTGTGGAGTAGTGACTCAGAAACATTAACATGTATATCAAAATGAGTCGATGCCATTAGTGTAATTGTTTCAGCATCCAACTACACATGTTTTAGCAGATAGAAGGGATTCCAGCAAAGACAAAAGAAAAAGTGAGTCAATCGTTCACTGAATCACTGAATATAATCATCAGTCATCATCTTTAATGTGGTCCTAAAATGTAGAATAGCAGACGCACTACATCTGTTCTACATTTGCAAAATAAGTTAATAATACCAATTGCTAAGATTGATAGAGTTTTCGAGAAAGCAAGACAGATCTACAAGAGATGGTAGTCAGTACAAGGACACATCCACACACATACACATCCAAAACAGTAATCGTCACGTTTTTTTCGTTGCAAAGAAAACTGCGCCTACATCGAATTACAAAATATAATTTTTTGTCACATAATACATGCCAAACGGCAGGGTGTATGTTCTGCATCGATCGTCTGCTCTCCAAAAGAACAGATTTCGTTGGATTTCACGTGATTGACAAATGGACAGGGTCAAATTTCAGCTCACAGCGGAGAAAGCCATCATTTCAGGTCAGTGTATTAAGTGGGAGGTATTTTGTTGTAAAAGGAGAGAATTTTCTGTTGCATATATTTATTGTAATGTACTTTTTTTTTTATCAATTTTTGCTAATTTGCTGAGCTCAGAAAATGTTTTGGAGAACATTTTAATCAAATTGAACTACCATTTAATTGTGGCACAAATTGCACAAGCAAGTGATGCATTTGTGTTGTTGTGAGTAAATCAAAATAAGAGTATTTGAGGAAATTTTTATTAATTCCTCCAATATTGAAGCTGAACAATAAAACTATGATAAATATTACTTTTATTATGTTGCCTTTAACTATTTAGCACACATTGCCGGCTGTTACAAAAAGGAAATCAAAGCAATTGGAACTGTTAAGTCCATAAGCAATTTTACTTTTTTCACTCTTTCTTTTTCACCTCTTTATTGAGATTAAAACAAGTTTCATGACCTCACATAGTGTAATGGGGGACGAGTTAGTTTCATGAGTGAAAGTCAATTGTGCAATGCAAAACAGCATAAATCCTTGTTGTTGTTATGACTATCTGCACATTGAAATTAAAATACCCAGTTTTTAATGACACCCCCTAACAAATGAATATCTGCTGTTTGTGAATGAAAATAATCAAAAAAAATTTATTTCATGTTATCACATGCCATTAACGTGGACACACCCTTACCAGAATAATGATAAACCTATACCATGGTGTGTGTGTTTGTTTGTGTGTAGAGAAATTAAATATTTGTGTGTGTGTGTTTCAGTCTGTCTGTCTGTTCATGCTTGTGCTTAAGAGTGCTATGAGATGTTGCACCCCAAGCCCCGCCATATGATGAATGCAGCTACAGTGTGTGTGGCCTGCCGTGATCCGGCAATCGGAGCAAGAGACGGAAATGGGGTGAGACGGATGAAAAGCGGGAAAGGAAAGGGATAGGTGTGTGAGTGAAAACGCTCAATCTGAAAGAGTGGTGATGTGCTATAATAGCTGGATAGTGAGGCAATCTCGTGGCGTTGAATTGTGTTGAAAGTGCCAAAAGAGAATGGCAAAAACAGCTTAGTCTGAAGTGAAGTAGGGGTCATGCTCCCAACGACAAATGCTTTGAAATTGGTCAGACTGACAGCTTCAGCTCTGTTTGTGAGCTTGCTTCGAAGGGGTACTCATGTCCACTTTTCTGAATGTCCTGTATCTGTCTTTCTCTGGTAGATCTTTAATAGAGATAGGTCATTTGCCACCAATCATTTTCACAAAAAGCATATTTACAGATGGCGCCATGCTTTAAGAACAGAAAGTGCAACATTCAAATCTCAAACCAAAACTTACAGATGAGTAGGGAGTTAAAACACCTACAACTTCCGCCGGACACCACGTATGATTTTGTAGCAAAGGCCTGTGGCCTTACAACGGACACAATGATGTCATTGACAGTGTGACATCATCTTGTCGTGATGAAAAAAAAAACAAAAAAAAACCCAACAATAAATGTAGTAATATTTTTTATGCAGTAAGAATCAAATATATCAGTTGCACTATTAATGCTATCCTCTGAATTCGCCTCAGTCTGGAATTTGCTTGCAGTTTCTTCTCCATGTTGGGGTATTTTGGTGGCTTGGATCCTTGATCACCACCACTTGTGCTCCTACTTCCAGTATTAAAAAATGGAGTGTACCTTATTTACCCGGACTACATCCTGGTATATTTAGCATATTTGGAAACATTAGGCAAGAATAAAAATTTTTTTTAAAAGGTTGATGTTACCAAACAGAAAGCACCCACATAATCAAATTTGTAGTGGTTATGTACGCTGACATATGTATGCTACATGTCCAACAGTTTTTATCTCTTCAGAAGAGATGTCATTTAGAGGATGAGAGCAGAGGTGGAGCTGGTGAAAAAGACAGGGGAATCTCGACTATCCTGAGCACTTATCTGGTCTCCTTATGTTCTACCTGATCCCACCAGTTGCACCTCAGAGATAATGAGCTGCTTAGTGCTGAGTGAGATGTTTGGAAGGCCAGAGGGCTCAGATCGGAGTTGCTTCACTTGCTCTGTATGGACAGGAGTTGGGCCAGGCTCTAAATTAGTGAGCCCTCTGGATCAATGTGGACTGTAATTAGCTGATATTGATCCTAGACAGATCAGCCACTACAGTAGGCCATAGCCAAGCACCTCTCAACGTCCATCAAACTGCATCCCTCACAACACAGCAGCTCAGCCTCAAATCACTTTGAGAGCAAACAAATAACATCAGGGCCAAACTCAGCTCCTGTAAGTGCACTGAAGATACAGAGGTATCTGAGGATCTGTAAGGTGGCCAAGACAGACAAACTATATGAACATGCAGGGATTACGCACTGCCTGACTGCTACCCACGATTGTGCCTTTTGAACTAGTTCTGTACCCATCCTCACTTGCCTGATTCGGCCCCCTCAGACTTCTATAACATGAAAAAGGTTTTAACTGGAGCCTGTTTGGCCGCAGATGATAACACAATATCAGCTCTGGAGGATTTTCTTTTGAAGAGCCAAGAAAAGGACTTCGAATCTAGGACAAAGTCCCGCCGGCATCAGTGGCAGAAGTGTCAAGTAGTAAAGAAATTGTGTTGGGAAAATAAGTAACAGCAACACCTTTGAGTAACAACTTTCTGTGCTGGGCTTGGAACTTATCAATCGACACTCATGCATTATGTATGTTTGCAACACGCTGAAGATATGACCCGTACCGTGTTTCTACCCATTATTGTGATGCATTATCCACAGATCAGTCATTATGAAGCGCCAGAAATATGGAAAACACCAGCGATGACAGTAATGCAATCTGGCATTTGGAAAAAGAGATCCAATCTTCTCCAAAATGATCACAATCAAGACATTTTAAATGTCTCATCAAAGTGAACGAAGTGATTTTGCTCTTTTTACTAATGCTAATGATGTGCTCTCTCGTAACACGATAGGTGTTTTTCTCTTTCCATGTGTGTTCATGAGCAGCGTCATGTGGCGGTCCTGAAGTGATTGGCAATGAGAGGACTTCTCGTAATGATAATCTTTCTTCTTGTCTGTAGTTCACCCATCTTCAGCATTGTCACTGATACTTGTCGAAAGTTTCCTCATTTTAATTTCTTCTTGCTTGAATTTGTAATCACAATAAAGTACTGTATATGGGCTGTAATTATAATGGGCCTGCCTGATATGAAGCTGATTTCAATGCTTGAATTATTCAAGTCCATTGAACAAATGCAATTTAAACAAAGGCAAAAGAGCTGTGAGATGTGGCGAAAATTACCCAGCATATTCCCACTCCTCTTAAAATGTCTGAGGGCCTCGTGATTTCACACTTAATAGACTTGAAATTTCTCTCTCCTTAAGTTGGAAAGGATCATGTTCAAAACATTATGTTTCAACAAGCAATAATGGCACATTAAAGTTTCAAACCTGTCCATTTGGTTAGGAACTGCTTACGTACACAAGCCTTAGTCTCATGGGTTATTCGTCCTTGCCAGGTGTATAATTAACGGTGTTGGACTGTCTGCTAAGCGATGCTGGTGAAGATTCTCACACCCATTAGGGGAAAGAAAAACCTTTCCCTGTGAGGAAAACATGGCGATAGCAGTGATGTCTGTGAAGATTCTCAGTCATCCAGGTCATAGAATATCTAGAAATACTGATGCCGCCTACAAACTGTGTAAAAATAGTGATCCCATCAGTTGATATAAAAATAATAATGATAGCACCTGGCAAATGCATTGTTTTATTTAAACCCCAGACTTTGGCCATCTTCTCTGTTAAACATGAATAATTGCATTTGCCTCCATCCAGTCCAGGCCTCAAACTTATTGAACTACTAGAATATCCAATTTCATCCAGTCCAAATGTCCTTTTGCTGCAGTCTGGCTTGGTTAGATTCAATATTGCAGTGATGTGTGCAATTCCAGGCCCAAATGAATCTCCCAGCACAAGCCCATCTCAGAAAGATGTTTCCAGAGATTGAAGCACAGGGATACCAGGTGGAAGAGTAGTAGTGCAAAGTGAGTGAGAGCAATTTGCACTTGGCAGGTTAAAGCAAACTTTCTGTGATGTGTTAAAAAAAAGAAAGAAAGAAAAGAAAGTTGAATCAAGGAGAAAGAACGATAACTGATAACTGTTTCTCAAAGACTTCAGTGTGTTTGGAAAGGTTGTTTCTTTTTTCTTCTTCACACATCAGATCAAAAGGGATATTGTTGGTACTCACCTACTGACAGGTAGAGTAACAGCTTTTCACTGTCCGTAAGGAGCTTCACCTGCACTTTTATTATGTGTATTAACAAGGAAACTGCTCATTTGTAGTGTGTTATCTGTAGTACCTAAAGTATCTTGTTAGGTAGGATTGTTAGGTAGACTAACTCAGAACTGGTTTATCATAAAAAAAACTAAAAAAAACTGTTATTTTTATTCTTATCTGTTTGAGGCTCAGATTGTCTTTCCTAAAATGTTTTATTACCCTTTAGAACAGTGGTGTCAAAAGTACGGCCCATGGCTCGCGGCCGGCCAAAGGGTCCAGCCCAGGCCCGCTGGATGATTTTGAAAAGTGTGAACATAACAGACAAATAATAATATAATAATTATTATTATCATATTAATAATAATAATTTAAAAAATACTACCGAAAATCGGTCGTAATCCTGAGAAATTTGCAGTGGTTTTACTGGTCCGGCCCACTTGAGATCAAATTGGGCTGCGTGTGGCCCTTCAGCCAAAATGAGTTTGACACCCCAGCTTTGGAGAGTATATAGTTATGTCATTGAGATGACTCTGCCTGTGTGACTGTGTTTGAGATTCTAACCGTGTTGCGTCCTGCGGTGTCCACTTCAGTCAGTGCTCAGATGTGTCAGTGGCTCCGATGCGGCTTGTCAGGCACATTCTAGCTTCAGCCAGGTCCAGCCATCCCCAACCCTCCTCACACTCCTGGGAGAAGCCACAGACAGCCATCACAACATCCGTCTCTCTCTATCTGTCTATCACCCTCTCATCACCTCTCTCTTTGTCCCTCAAGTCTCACCATTGGAGTGTGAACGTCGGGATTAGGTAAATGACAGGAGGAATCCAGAAAGTAGAGTAGGAAAATATCCTCTGGGTCTGTCTTTTGTCCTGATTTGTGGAAGTTGGAAAGAAAATACTTGATTTCAGTTCCCCGATGAAAACTTCAACACATTGTAGTTTGTTAAGTTCACTCTTTCTATTAGTTCCATCGGTTTCAATCAATTGCATCATCTACTGCACAAACAAACTTGAAAAGGTCTTTGTTACAGCATGTGGCCATTTAGGAAGCTTCTTCCTGCAGAGACCAGGAAATAGAAACATGCTAGATTGGCTCACATCACTTAATGTCATTACCACTGGAGGGGAAGCTGTCAAAATGAAGATGAATCTTCACCACATTACACCTTCATTGCTTCGGGTGCTCCCTTGGGTGAGGCTTGCACTACAAACAAGGCAGCCACTCTCCACACATTTACAGCACTCCATTTTCACAGGACCTCTACCCTGCTATTCTATACAGGTTCCTGGAAATGATTGAAGTTGGAAGGCAGACGTTGAAATGCTATTTCCTCTGTTACGTACATTCTACTCAGTGTATGCATCAGGCCTTGGGGAAGGTTCTTATGCAGTCATTAGTTTAGTTTCTTTGATAGTTAAAAATTTCTGAAAGCTTGGTGAACCTTTCAGCCTTTCACACTGCTCCATGGTAGTTGCCCGCCATGTGTGACTTTGTTCCTGTGCCAGAACATCTACGGCAGTAATTATAACAACAGTAAATTTCTGCGGTGTAATGCCACAAAACTGGACATGAAGGTCCTTGTGAATAAGAAAAGGGCATAGACATGTTTAGTTTTTGTTTTTAAACAAATCCACACTTATGTGTATTGCTTCATTAATACAATTGGCAGTTAAAAGGTTTTTTTTTTGATGATGTGTCCCTTTATCACAAGATGGAAGCTGATGTAACACCAGTAATTCGCCTTTATTTCATTGAACACAGTGGCAACACTATTCTACGGTTTGAAATTTATTCACGCGCGTTCTCATGATGCATTCCGAACGTATAGCCTGTTCTCATTCACACTTTATTCTTTATTATTGTTTATTCTTTGGATATATTGTATTTGTCTATCAACACAAATGGTAAAACATAGTAGTTGTTGAACATCTGCCTCTTTATCACAAGATGGCATCACTGTTGACTCGTAATGTAATTAAGATTTAAAGAATACTCTGGCAATTACCTGTCTAATGGGGCGTTTATCAGCCCCCATTCTCCAAGCTGTCTGTCTTGCTGACTGGCTCACAGAGAGGCAAGCAGATGCATATGTAATTGCCACCAATACACAAGGCAGAAAAACAGCATTAGCAGGACCATTGTCATTCAGCAAAAGGCTTCACGTCTGACAAGTCTGGGCCTTTGACTCCCAGCGCTCGTGAAGCCGATCAGAGTTATTGGAGGCAAACACAAGGCAGATATTTCCCAGGTAGTAGAAGTTTGTTCATCACCTCTCCCACCAACAGAGCGGAGACCTGCTACCTCTTCCTGTCACTCGAGCATGATTGGTGAAAGGAGGGCGCCACGAGCAGTGGGGGCCTAACCACATGGAACAATCCATATTCAGTGATGCATCTGTGCGTGTGGGCAGGTGGAGGGTGTGGGGAGGGGGTTACCTTTTCCATCATAAATGACACCTGAAAGACACCCTGCAGCATTGCCCTGACAACAGTTATGAACCCTCCTGGCCCCCCTGGGTGCGAGGTCAGGGTTGAGTGACATCTTGTCTCTCTGTCTCTTTGCTCCAGTGGGTGGTGCAGACTGATTGTGGCACTGCGGGATGTATGTGTGTGCGTGCACATGCTATCTGGAACAGGGACGGGGGTAAGGAGGGGCAACCTACCATGTCTCCTTCTCTGGAGATGAGCTGAGGGGAGTGGCAGGGGTTGATGGAGGTATTAAACGTGGCTTGGGGGGCGGGGAGGGGTTAGGTAAATAAATGAAAGATCAGGACAGGTGAAGGAGGAAGGCGAACACAGTTGGAATTGTCTCTCAGGGTGGCAGAACCAGGGTCATCACTTTTTCATATTCTCTGCGCATTTAAAATGGTAGGAATGTGTTGTAGAACAATGACAACCATCCAACCTACAACTTTTACATGTGTTAAAGGGGACTTGCATTGTTCCTTGCCCATGAATGATGCATTGATGATATTTAACTTTGTAAATACATGAAATAATATTTTGCATAGGCCAATGGTATTGTTGTACCACATACAGGGAGTAAACTTTCCATCACTTGTAATGTACCTTACTTTTGCTCCATGACAGATAACTATTGACCCAACTGTCAAGTACTCGTGCACACACATACTTTTTTTTACCAAAAAAAAGGGCACTTGGTAAGGAAAGGTGCAGATTAGCTGAATTCAGCTGGGTTGACCTGTACCATAGAAAATGTGGAATATCACAGAAATGATTGGGGGGAAAGACCAGAGGCACACTGGAGAGACAAATAACATGCCTCACAGAGAAAATAATGACACAAACTATAGAGAATTTCATATTACACGCCTATACCAAAGTCAAGAGCTGTAGGTCAATTGCTGTTGTGATCTCAGATGGGCGTTTTTTGTCGTATTCAATATATCCGTACCTTTGTTGCTGTTTTTCAGAGCTAAGCTACTCAGCTAGTATTCAATACTTGTAGTACGGAGCAATCAAAACACCACTGCTAGCTGCAGGTTACATAGTTGGTTCTGCTCAGAGTGATTGAGCGACAAGGTGCAGCTGTTATACTGAGACACACAGCTATCAAGGGACAAAAGAATTCCCTAAGTGGAAATTCCTGTGGGAGCAAACGGCAGTGTCTTCACGCGCAGAAATGTCGTCCCTTTTTCTTGGACTTGAGCAAAGCTCATTCATTGTTTTATTTTGTTGTGCTAACCACGCTAATGCAGTTGATGAGCCAATGTGTCTTGCTGTGGAATAATACTCTGTAGCACGTAATGTCATTTGTTTGTTTGCTAAGTGTGGCTGCTAATGGCTGTTAGGTGGATGAATGTGAGACTGTTCATTATTTGGCACTGTCTGACACATCCTAGTGGCATCAAATTTGCCATTGTTTGGTTTGTGAGCCAAACAAATGTGATTAATAAATTCACAACCTGACACTTTAGTACATTATTAAGAGCTGTTGTGTATATTAATAATAATAAGGTGTTCTTACACATCTGTGTAACAATAACACCGACACAGTAATACAGTAATGTTTGTATTTTTTTTGCTCCAAAATTGCCAAACAGATGTAGCAAGAGACAAGTGTCATGGTGTGTTGGGAGTCTATGTTGAATCCTAGCCAATGTGAGACTCTGAAACAAATGGGAGCTTGGCTTCTCAACTTCTTTTAGCAAGGGAGTGACATTTCTTGAATGACATTTCTTGAGTTTTGCCCATCTGCATGGGTGTTTATTTACAGTAGACTGATTAGGCCTCCATTCAGATTTGGTAGGCAGGATGTGAAGGTCACCAAACACTCCTGAGAAGTGGATTACTCATCCAAAATAAGCAAAAATACACGTGCGTAAAGGGACTTTAAATACTCTACGCAGTCAAAATTGTTGTTTTATCCATAGTAAAAGCCTGTTTTATTTTTTTTTTTCTACTTTTGTGCACACATAAAGTGAAGATATTTTAAAAAAATGAAATGAAATAAAATAAATAAATAAATATAAAAGCTCAGCGTGCGTGTAAAAACAGAAAAAACAGCATTGTCCAAATGGATTGATCAGTTAGTGGTGGTTGATTAATTCAAGTGGGCTCTGTGGTGCATCAGAATAGTGGTTGTCAGATTATAGCCCTTAATTGATTGATTTATTTTTATTAGTTATGTAATGAAATTATCTATTGACAAGCCAGGCAGAGAGATTCAGATCAATAAACACTGGTAGTAGATAGCATTTCAACAACCCTTTCCACTACCTCTGTTGTAGACTAAAAAAGAAGCACAATGTGCTCATTAATGCTAGCTAACGGATTTTAAAATTAACATTTTACAGTCAATAATACAAATAGTGCTGTGTGTTTTTATTTCAATACTGAATAACTCCATAACAGATTGATCAGAACTTTATGTTTAAAAAAAATGAAAATATATGTCTGTTGCTAAAAGGTTGTAATGGAAAATAAAAACAATAATAATGATGATAATTATTTCAAGCCATTTTATTTAATTTCACTCATATGCAGTAATAAAACACATAAAACCTTCAATTCAGTTCTTTATAGTTACAATTTGGCACTGATATCCAACAATTTCTGATGTACTTTGAATAGAATCCATTTTGCGTGTATACACTGACATTTTGTGCCTAACAAATTAAAATTTCAACTTTGGTGTTGTTGATCACGATGAAAAATAACAAATAGGCTTTGTGCCTTGTCATCTTTCCAGCTGTCATACTGGCATAGGTCTCAGGTTCATCAGTGGTTTGAGATGAATGCATGACTCAAACATAACTGCAAACAACGTGAATCCAGATCACAGCATGTTGTACAGTATGTTGTATTCGAAACAGCCACTAAACTGGTACTACTAGAATCTGTCATATTGTAGTTCATTCAATACTCGGCGCCCCACTCTTTGCTGCAGGCGTCTGCTAATAGGGACCTTGCCTCGGGCACTTCACCTCACACGCTATGTGTATCTGTGTCAACACAGCTCCATGATTTGCAAAACAAAAAAAACCTGCAGTTTCTCATTAGTTCTGTTGTAATCCTACAGGAATATCTAAGAAGAATGGACCGCTAATAGAATAGAAGAAATTAGTTGTATGCTTTCAGACTGAGAACAAACAGATTGTTCATGTGGAGAGATGAGATGATTTAGTGTGTTTTCCTCTCTAGGCCACACGGAGTACATCATCAGCCACGGCATGCTGGGTCTGCTCCTCTTCCAACAGCTATGTCTGACCTAGTTACCAACACACTTCCACTCACACAAACGTACGCAGGTCTCTGGCGGGCCTGGCAGGGCATAAGTACAGTGTCGTTCCCTCAACAGTGTCTCCGAGTTCAATGTTAGTCAGGATACAGACACTTCAAGGAGGCCAAAAGAAAGGAGGAAACACCGGTTCTGAGGACCCCATTTTAGTATGATTCTCTCTCACGTTGTCTCTTGCTCTGTTTCTGTGTGTGTGTGGTCCTGGCTCTGACTCAGTGGCAGAGCTATAGTAACCATAGCTCACTGTTTCTCCCTGTTCAGCCTCCACTCAATCAGCCTGTGTTTACGCGCGCCGCTCCCTTGTCCCCATAACACCACTGTCTCTATCTCTCCAATGTTATCCTCTCTTTCCAGTTGTGGTATTCAAATATTACTTTTTCCCTTTTCTGTTCTTTTTCCATTTGCTAGTTTCTTTATTTTATTACATTTCTTTGGCCCATTCTGTTTACAGTCGCTTCTCTTGTCCCTCAATTTATGAGGCAAAATTAAATGCAAATCATGCACTTTGCAAAACTAGCAAAACCAATTTATTGGGATATTCATTTGTGATTTCTGCTGCTCTCTACCTGTCTGTTAAGAGTTAAGAGTTATGAGGCAGTCATGGGCTGTATTTTTCTCCCTGCACTTTTGTCCCACAGATTACATACAGTATGCATTATATCTAATGTTGACCTTGAGGTAGGTGTGTATTTTTTATTTTCATTTTTTTCCTTCATCATTTAGAATTTACCTGCGGCATGTACCAAATAACAAAAACAGGTTGGTCTTTGTGTAAAGGATGTGGGTGGCAGAAGTGGAAGCAATCTACCCACATGCTGTCAGACTTGAGCCTTTCTACTGTAATGGAAATAAATGGCCTGTTTATGGGTTTTTCTATATGAATGCAGAGGGTCCATACACTAGAGGCTAAGGTTTGCCTGAAACTCACTTACTTCTTGATGAGTCTCTAGAAATAAGGGGATGGGGTACGACACCAGACTTGTAGCCCAAGGCAAGAAACAGATCCAGTCGCATTTAATTTTCGCTGTTTCTCATTCATTTCAATTACTCCTTTAAATCTGAATAACTTCACAGTGTGTGTTGTTTTATTCATCACAACCATGGCGCCTAGGTCTGGGGGCTGGGGATGTGTTGTGTAAATGCTAAGGACAGGGCTTTGCGCCATGAATGGACCAAGTTCTGGATGTTGTTCTGCTGAAGTGAATGGCTGAGGCAGAGGCCTGCAGCTGGGCCACTAAGCCACCGTCTTTGGCTAGAGCTTATGCCGAGCTGAACAGCCTGGGGATGTGTTCGAGCTGTGGCTTTCTCGTCCCTGCCTGCCCCCTCTGTCCTCCATGTTGTGAGACACACTGCAGCCCTGGAGGTGAAAACCATGGCTTTGAGCCTGGATGGCCTACCCGTGTCTGCCCCTATTCCATCAGCTGGCTATGGTCGTGTGTACAGAGACAGTGTGGGGTGGAGGGCGGGATGCAGGGGGGGATGGAGGGAAAGAGAGTGAGGGAGAATTTTAAGCTGTGTAACGGCTTTCTTTTCTGTTACTTTGAAAATCCAGTGAGAGTAAAGTTATTTTGGGATGTGTCGAGGATTCAACCTATTATTCAGCTGAGTGTATTCTTCAACTAAACCATAATATTGCAAATGACAAAGCCCGGCTCAAACTGCCGTTTTGCTATTCAGAAGCAATTTCTTCAAGTGAGACAGGCAGGCATTTGAGGAGACCATTTCACAAAAGACATGTTATCCATCAGCCAATTGATTTGCAAGAGACTTGGAAGGGAAAGTGTTCTTATTCCCAGATGAGCTGCATACTGAGGGTGAGTCGCGGCTGCTTGGTTAGGCCAATATTTTGAGCCAAGATGTCTTATATCATGTCTAATATGCATTCACTTCAAAAAGGTAGCAATTAGGGCTGCTCTCTTAAAGCCACTGATTCAAATCATTAGTCAGGAAGCCTTTGAGTTGAATTTCAGATTCTCAGTTTAAGCTTTTTAGCAGCAGCAAAAATACAGAATGTATCAAATTACGTTCAGGAACAGGTACCGCTGTAAGGTTTAAAATGTGATACCCATTCTGGTAGATTTTGATAACTTCTTATTGATGTTATGATTCTTGGCTACGTTGCTGAAATATGTGTTGTTGTGTGAGCGGCAGGGAAGCACAAGGGTGATCAGAGATTAATAACACAAGCCCGTGTCATTCATTCGGTCTGTTTGTCTGGCTTTGTCTCCTTGTCAGTATACCTCATGCGAGAGACATAAATAGGTTCACACATAATTCACAATTAAATGCAACTGTGGCATCAGTAAGCATCTCACCCATACAGATACTTAAACCACCAGCACTGTCACAGCCTACTGATTAAATAATACTTTCTTCAGTACGGTCCTGCTTTGTATTCATACAGAGATATTTGTTTATGCCTTGGTTGTGCTCAGTAAAACCACAATATGTACACCAGGCCCTCGAGCAGCTCTACTGAGTTTTGTTGGTATTAGGAGTGTATCGCACGTCTTTTTTTTTTTTTTTTCTTAAACAAAATAATTTATACCAGTAATGATGTAGAAACTACATAGAAATAATCAAAAAACAGCTCAGTAATATTTTTTTAACAAACTGTTATATTTAAAATGGTTTGTTCAGCAATGACTTCATTATACAGGAGGGCAAATGAAAAATGGCCTCCTGACACTTGCACTGATGTGTAGTGGTAACAGCCAAAGGTGTAAATTCAGTCACTCTCCCATGTGCTTTATGAGCTTCTCCCTGATTATATATCCCCATACCAATTCTACAGCACAGGGAGGTCTCCCTAATAGAAGACTTTAGGTATTGATTTAAATTAAGTGGTCAGGTTTATGCATTTTGAACATAATGAATATCAATTGACACCTCTCTCCTTAGTATGTCTTACACCACAGAACAAGAATAAAACAAAGAACAAAATGGTTCGGTGCATATAACCAATAAAAACTGGAGTGCATTCTCTGAAATATTAAATGACAAATGGAAAATAATATAGTTGATAAAAAAGGATATAAAAATTTGTGCTGTGTAATAATTTACCTCTACGATAACCGGTAGCCTGCTTTATTTGTCTGATTTGAACATTTCATCAAGGTGAATTACTTTTCTTTTTATTTCTTTGTAGAATGTAACATATAACAGAAATGTTTTCGTCCAAAATAATATATCAATATCAATACGGACATAACTACATTTTTAATAACAAATATGGTAACACCAGCCCTTTGTTAACAAAATGACAAAACGTGTGACATAAAATTATATTTTTATTATGTGACAAAAAAATAAATAAAAAAATGTTTTTGCCGTTGTCACACCACCCTTTGTTCATCCCAAGTAGTGCACTATTAGTATACAGCTATTTATCCCACAAAGATCCCCTTTGCTTTCAGTGTCCTGAATACATTCATGACCCGAGCCACTCACCCCAGAGTACCCACTTATCTTCCATGTCAACCAGAGTCACCCACTTGTCCCCCGGTCTATTGTCTTGCAGGCCCCCTCCTTTGTCCCAGATCCCTTTCAGCAGGATACAGCTTTCTCCCTAACAACCACGGGGTCCATTTGGGCCTGCTCCAGTTACGACCAAACATCTCTGATCCAGACATTCATTGGACACAGACAAATTCACCCCCGCGCCCCCCCTTCCAATACCCATTTTGCAGGTGCATATGCATGCATACATGCATGCATTCAGACACAATTGCCTAGAAATGATCATACAGTATGTCCTTTTCAACTTGCATGCCTCATGAACAGTAAAAAACGTTAAATTTTTATTGTCCTATTGGCAATCTCTATGAACTAAAAGGCCTGCTAATGCTTTCTGCTCAGTCTACCATTTATTTAATGCTCCAAGGCACAGGAATGCTGCGTAAAGAAATACCCCCTGGTATGATGCATTACTCACAGTCACACAAATGCAGGGACATGAATACAAGCACGCACTATAGTCCCATTTTTTTCTTTCTGAATGTCTTGCTTTTCCTTCTGCTTCACACACAGTCAACCACTAAGATAATGATAATGATGAGAACAAACATTCGTCACCTCAGTTCCAGGACTTTGACAACAAAGACATTGAAGCAACTATAAAGCAGATAGTAACAGCTGATAAGGCTGCAGTGCCACTATATTTTTATCTGCACTGTGTTGCCCACATAAAGCAAAACAAACTACTTCCACAGCAGACACACATACAGACACACAGTGAACCTCACATTCTTGCAGAGAATCTTGGTGTGCTTTCAAGAAAAGCATCGAGTATGACCCTCTGTTGGCGCATTCCCACACAACTATGAAGAAATACACATGAAAGATGTGACCTTCAGCAACATGGTTCAGCCAAACATGCAGTAAACACTTAAATTGGGGGGAAGAAAAAAAATCTTCCAATATTTATGTCCCTTTTTCCTCAACCTCTCCTTTTTTTATCTTTTGAATTCTTCTCTTCATCTTGTTTGTATTGATCTGCTATCCAAGGTTAAAAGTGTCAAAAGTGAACACTACAAAAGAAGAAGCACCCACATCGTTTAAGTTATCTAATTCAAAGCAATGAACACACGTCTCCTGCACGAACTTATCTAAGGGATAAATATGTGTGAACTCAAACACAAGGCTGCTGTAGTGAAGCAGTGCAAGGTTGTGTTTTCTGCTATTCAGAGCAGAGCCCCGCATGCTGGAGCTATCCAAGGTTCTGACCATTTGCTGACCAGCTGATACAGCGCAGGAGCTGTCCACAGAACTGAAACCTGCTGCGGAATGCTGTGTATTTGCAGCTGTATTATCACTACAAGGCTTCTTTATGCCTAAAAATAACACTGGCAAGGCACTGAATGTACTGCATGTAAAATCATATTCTGATTTTGTAGAAATTTTGATCATTGGAATACAAAGAATTATAAAGAATAACAAATTACTCAACTTTTTACCTCTTTTAATACCCTAATGGTTTATAATAAAAGGGAATCAGGTTCATGGTATCCTGTGTATGGGAGAGGCTATACAGATGGGTCAGGGACAGAATTACCCGAGTACAGCCTGAGTCATGATGCTGATGCTGGTGGCAGACTGCACCGTTTAATGTGATTTCTCTGACTTTTCCATACTTAGCAATGTGGGACACAGTTCAAACGTAGAGCTCAGAAGGAATGTCGAGGTAGCGGTGTGTGTGTGTGTGTGTTTGTGTGCGTGCGTGCATGTGGGGCTGTATCTGTGTGTGCAGGATGATGTTTGTGTTTGTGCACTGGGATGATGTGTTGTGTGTGTGTGTGTGTGTGTGTGTGTGTGTGTGTGTGTGTGGGTGTGGGTGTCTGTGCGGGTGCGCAGGCACATGAATCATTTGTGCATGCACACGCTCACACTAACTTGGGCGTAACGATGGATTCAAAGGAAGCCTTTGAAGTATTTTGATGTTCCATGGCTGCTCTCTTGCCAGTTTCCTAAATAGGTCAGAGACTCTGCACTCTGCTGTCTGCTGGCTGTGCTGCCGCCTGCTAGAATGAGTAAGAAAGGCCAAGGAAAGGAAAACAATCTACTTAACGTTATATCCCTTCATTCAAACAGTTTTCTGGAATTTTAATTAGCCGCCATCATTCTTATTTATGGCTAGTGTTTGTGTTTGCATACTTGAATACACTTTGCATTCACAGCAGGGACCCAACTGTTGTGGCCCTCTAATGACTCTGGAAGAAATAGAGGTTCAGCCAGAGAAAATCAGAATGAATGGGGGAAAGATGGAAAGACCAGATAGAGCAGGAGAACTTGACAGAGAGAGAGAGAGAGACAGAGAGAAAGATGAAGTTGGAGAAGGTGAGATAGTCACAGATACAGATATACTGTAGTAATATAAAGAATGAGAAAGATAGACTCCAAGATAGCAAGATAGACTGATGTATTAATGGCAGGGATTGCACACACACATACACACACACACACACACAGACAGAAAGAGAAAGAGAGAGAGCGAGCTGGTGTGGTCTTGCAGGCCATCTGTCCATGTTGCTGTGTGAGTTCTGGCTTCATGCTGCTGGTTTCATGTAGGCCAGTCATTTGCATCTTCCAGCCTGCTGATTAATTTGGTATCTGGAGGAAGCCTTTTCTCAGTCATATCAACTCAGTTAATCCAACCTTTGGGTTTTTTTATGTGTGGTGAGTGTGCTTAGTTAATTTAGCATTTGTGGGAGTTCTTTCTCCAGACTCCACGGGAGTCAGGTATCCCACCAGGCTCAGACGTCTGCCAAGGGTTCACATCTCCATTACTGCGGGCCCACAAAAGATGACAAGATGGTCTAAAGTTAGTTTCTCTGTCTTGGGCACTGAGTAAGGAGATAACGTGTGCACACTCATTTGTGCAAACGCACACATACGCAAGCAAGCACCTACTTCACACCATTCCCAGGGACCCTGTTAGCACCTCTTCTCCTCCTACTTGCAATAGGAGGAATAAATCAGAATGAGTGAAGTGCTTGTTTTAGTTTCACTGGTGGCATGTCCAGACCTTCAGGGGGACAGGGGGGAGTGGCGTGATTTATTGTGGAGTGGCACAAAGTGAACAAATTCTGCCATGGGAACAGGAAAGACACCACCCACAGAATGTGATTTGCCGTCTGTTTGGCTGGCCTGTGTTAGCAGATACGACAGAACCCCTCCCCGCCCACTCCAACATAGACAAACACCCCCGTTTCCTCAGCTGAAATTATACAGAGGACTGGCCAGGGGAGATCAGAGGAGGAGGCCGGTATATTTGAAGTAGGGAAATATTTCTGTTTTAGCAACTGCCAGATCCCCGTTTCCCTCAGTGCCACCCTGTTCCTCGGTGGCGCACAGCCCTAAAAACAGAGCCCCCAAGCAGATCTTCTCTCTGATCCTCCTCCCCCTTTCCTTCACCGGCTCCCCCCAGCTGGTGGTCTGGATTCAACCAAAAACCCTCTGCCCCCCCTCCGGGCCACTGTGATCCACTCTGTGTCCCTACCATGGATAAAAGGCATATTACATCCTCACAGATGTTAGGCCAAATTTCCAACACTCTAAGCCCCACACAGATGCACAGGTTTGCGCCACGTACAAGCAACATCACAAACACACACTGAGACACACCCGCATAGATACTAACACATGCAGAAACATATACATATAAATAATGTGTCGTGCAGCATATCAAAGCGTGTGTGTAGCTCTACAGAGCTTTAACTTAGCATAACAAAGACACGGCCCTATTTTCACACAAATGCACTCTCTCTCTCTCACTCTCTCTCACTCACACACACACACACACACACACACACACACACACACACAAACACTTGATATACCAACTTTAAGCATGCAATGTTAACTGCGAATGCTTCTTGTGTTTTGTATGGTGCAAGTTTGTGCAATAATGTAAATAAATAAATGTAACCATGGGATGAAATGGAACTAACTCGAAACCAGACAGATACCTTATCATATTTGAAGCACTGCCACCTGCCGAGTTTTGAAAAATGAGTGTCTATATTTGAAGTAGGGCGTGTTTCTCTCCATTCTTTATCTTAGTTGACTTCCCATGGGGAACTGTGGTGTCATCGACACACTAATAGAGACGTGTGAGGTTAAGACTATTGAATACATCAATGCCATATAAGTGTGCTTCGCTGTTAAAAGGTCTGTCACCTTCCTCCAGGGATTATACCGGTTTTAAAAAGGAAGATCAGCTTCTCTTATATCATTAAATGACAAACAACACCTTCATATTAGGTAATACAGCAGGCTGTCGTCCCCAAATGTCACATCTCCTGGAATTAGATGTAGATACAGCTGCTGAAGGCCTGCCGCCGACCACACAAAGAGGATTAGTCAAAGTGAATCTGCCCGGAACTTGTTAATATGCTAAACTAGTTCTTAGTATCTGAGCTCTAATATAAGAATTGGGTATTGCTAAGGTTGAAGGGGTTACTTTCAGAATGTGATTTGTGTAGGAATACTCATTTTCCTCCTGGTTGGTAATTTTTAATATTACACTTTATCCACAACTTTATGAATTTGAATTTCTTTTACTTCATAATTCTCCAATGAACAATTTAATGCATATTATATTCCATCCCGACTTTTAGGCATCAGAAATTAGGAGTCTAGGATGTGGAATCTCTAGTCGCCATCGCTGCACTGTGTGGTTCTAAGTAAATAGATGGCATGATGCAATATGTTTGTACTTTTATTACAGCCTACAAAGATGCAAGCGACTAATTTAGACTGGGTGTTATTCACTGCTTCCAGAAGGGTGCAGAGGATCTTTCATATGAGAAATAACTGAAAACTACTTGGCTTCATCAGTACACTGAGTTTAAGTATAGTTTTGCTGTACCCTAAGGACAAGTGTATTTTTTTGCTTGTGTGTGTGGGTGAATGCTGTGTATATGTGTGTGTTTGTGTGGCAGATGCATGCTTTTTTGACAGTTACTGAAATAGCATTCTGACCTTTCCATGGAGTTTTTCTCCTCTCTTGTGCTGTCAGCCATATCCTCTTTTGCGAAATCGATGACTGCTTCTTTCACCCTTTTCCTAACAATAGTGTAACACGTGGATGACGTAATGCATTAAGAATGCCTAATAATGGTCACCAACTCAACTGCCCTCTCACATTATTCTTTCTCCACCCCCCCTTGCTCCCACTCTATATGAATTTAGGTCATGGTGAGAAATATCAAATTAAACAAATTTCAAATGGCAAAGACCTCAGAGCGGAGTAAAAACTTGAGGGAAAAAACACATAGCGCGGAGGTCTTCATTTACATTTTCATTTAATTTTCCATTGGCCTGTAGCACTGTGTACAGAATCAATCTTTCTAACTCTATTTCCAATATATTACTGGGAGACAGCAGGAAGAAAGGGGATGTATTGATTGGCTGAGTGTTCATTGTGTTTTCCCCAAGATTGCACACTTCATAGGAACAGCAATAAAATTACTGATGTATCCTTTTTCTGAAAAAAAAAAAAAAGGAATTATGACGGTAAAAAAGGAATTGTGACTAAGATGTCAGAGGCAATACACATAATTTTCTCCCTCTACTCAGCATATTTTCACTTGTCTCACTTTGCCAGGTTCCACAGTTATTTAGAAAAAGGATGGAGTTAGAACTTCAGTGTGCTGATCAACACTGTCTGAGGGGTAATCAAATATATATTTTACCTGATTGCTTTACCACATGACAATGTTTAGATACAGGTAGTCTCCACTCATTGTCTGTTCAAATTTAATTGTACATCACAGAGAAGTTGCTATACTTTTGAACTATGTTTTGAATGCCTGTAGTTTCAAAAGAAGTCTGTAATACAACAAAAAAAAAAAAGCTGCACTGAATCAGTCCATGTTAATAGGCGGCGATCAACGACATTGTTAACAGCTTTGGGTAAATCAATTAAGGTTAGAAACAAAATGGTTTGGAGTCCACACACGGAATCAAAAGGCAAAAGCAATTTCACAAAGATGCAACTCTTTAAATTATGGTAAAAACACTTACAGACTTATAGAATAGGCAAAGATGTGCTATTTGGTAGTCACGTGGCTCAGGCAACATTCTTTACTTTTCATCACAAATTATTGCTAATAATAATAATAATAATAATCATCATCATCATCATCGTCATCATTCAGTTGAATTCAGCTGATTAATGTCATTGTCTGTACAGATCTCCCAATCTATTAATATAAGCTTAATTTCATAGTATATGAAAACAAAATATCAACAGTTTTCAGATTTAACAGTAAGCCTATGCGATGGTGAGTGTGTAATTTAAGTATAATGATCAAACAAAAGAAGCAAAGCTTGGTAAGTCAATGGTTTTGTATTGTAGGAGCCTCAGCACAGGTTTTACCAGGCTGACTCACCCAAATCTGCCTGCTAGCAACGGATGAATAAATAGCAGGCATAGTTGAGGGTTGGGTGCGATTAACATAAACTCAATGAAATTTAATTCACAACTGCCACTGATGTTAGTTGTAAGGTTGAAAAGCTTTTAAGTGAAATCCTGACGGAAAACTGTATGAGGAGGGCAAATAAGCTCTGTGACCATATTTAGACGTCCCCCCCCTACCTGGAGTGTCTATGGGTGCCCAGCGTTTCTCTGTAAGGAGCAGAGACTTCTAATGGAGGTGTATATTAAGCAGCCAGCAGTCTGTTAGTGATTGATGGGAGGAGACATGCGCCATTTACTGGCCAAGCTGGAACTAGAAGGAATCTCCATCTTCTCTTTCAAAGTAGTCACGAACGCCTCACAGAGAAAATTGGCCTGTTTCCATGGGGGGAAGATCCACTAAACTCAGCGCCACTCACAAAGGCATACAATCAAGCACAGTGTGCCTGCACATTGCACAGTAACACATGTTTACATGATGTCACATTAAGCAAATGGGTTTACTGCATGCACGTTCACACGTATAAGCACAAACACCCATTTCTAATTTCCAATAAGTGTGTATAGATGTGTGTTGGAGATGCATGCCAGTCAAAAATGTTGGATTGAAATTGGCAAGAATGTATGATAATATCGGCCGACGGATATATCGGTCAGGCCCTAGTATCATTACTGGTGGGATCATTATGAAATGACACAATGGCTTTGTCCCTGTCATATGGGATTATATTGCTACATGCACTCTCAAACCCATTAATACCTCACTTAATTAAATCACCATCTTGTCCTCTAATATGTTCCCTGTCCTGTATTTGAAGAGGGTGTGTTTTTGACTTGACACGCAGCGCACTGTCATCCACCCATTCATTAAGGTTCTTTTGAAAAGAATAGGCTGTTTGGAGCCAGCTCTGCCATCTTTACCAGTCCAGTGGGATATGGAAGCTAAAGACAGATGCCGTCTCATCTCAGCTAATTTGATTTCGGGTGTGTGCCTGTCACAGCTACAAGAATTGCTCATTGATTGAGATCTTGCAAATATGATGAGACTTAATTTACTTAATTATAGATTATTTTCCTTGCAGTATTTATTCCTCCCTTCCTGCTTTTGTCAGATGGATGCATCATCTTTGCTTTCAGGCTCTTTGAATGTGATTTTTGGTAATTATAGAAAGTGTTATTCATTTTTGTTCTACTGCTGGAATCCGTTGACGACATTATTTTGGCACATTTCCCATTTAACGGTTGTGGCTTCTCTGTACATCGAAGGAGGAGAGAGAGGTAAAAACAGTGGATGTTAACACAGACAGCTAATTAGTTTTGTTTTGTTTTTTTAAATCACTGGCTCTCTTGGCTGAACATTTAACATTATGAAACCACATAACACAGAATCAGGAAAAATGGTTTCCTCACAGCCATTTACATAAATGAGTGTATCAATAGTTAATACATGGTTTAGTAACGTTTAACAAATCAGTAATGTGTTCTAATAGTAGCTTGAATTAATAGCATATAATAAAATAACATTACAAATACATTATAGATTACCTAGGTGAGGCTCGTGAGGTGGCACCGGTTTATTTTAAATCACATCTTATTGTAAAATGGACAAGCCAACACTTTACAAATAACCTGTAAGGTAAATGTTGATTATTAACTAAGAAGGAAACAGAACATGAGATGCAACATACAAAAAGCAAAATGACCCATCCCTTAAATGGGATGAACTCACAACCAAAGAAGTCATCATTTGTAGTGTAAACAATTATAACTGACCAGCAAAGTATCAGTACATCATCGTTAAACACTAATTATCCAACCAATAACCACTAAAACAGGACTACTCAAATACAAGTCGGCTTGCAAAACAGATCAAAATTCCTGGAAAGAATAATTAAGAAGAGAGATTCGTAACAAAGTAATTACACTAGGAACACCAAAAACATTAATGGCTGAATGTCCAGGAAGGATTTCTTGTGTTTGCCCAGGGCCCGTGTTAGTCTCTCTTGTCCGCTTTCACTGTGTCATTGATTTTACAATTATTTTGCTGGCAGCTTGATATGACAAGTTCAGCTGGTTTGTTGTGGTTTGTGGTTCTTACCTCCTTCTGGGGATAGCTTTGTTCAAACTGAGCGTGTCACAGTGCCATTTTAGATTAGCACTCTACAGTGGTCCCCGTTGCATTGCAAATAATCCACAACTCGATCAGCCTTAGTTTTCTTCATGGTGGGTATTTAGAACATTTAACGAACATCTACATTAGACAATCTTGATGACTCGAGCATATTTACTGCTGAATGATGACAGGTACAGGCATGTGTCACTCTAAAGAAGTGTTGTGGTGAATGTGTCTGGATCCACATTGAAGTTAACCCATTGAATAATAATAAAAAGTAATTAATAATAATTTCTTTCATAACTTTATTTCACACTATAGTACTCAACTTTTTATTACTGATTTTTCTTAACTTCCTTTAAGAAAAGTTCCATGGAATATGAAAAAAATGTTTAGGACAACGTTTGCTGCGTGACTTATTGCTGTTGTTTTGAAATCTCACCCCAGCAGAGTGAGAATAGTGTTTTTCCCCATTTGTTACATTGTCTGCTGGGAAGTGGTAATACTGCTGACACAAGTGTCAAAATAAATTATACATTTCTTGAAGAAATATATATCATACCTGAATACATTATCACAATACATGAGCAGTGTGTATTTTTATCCTGATCTTCAGGCTTACTAGATGCACAAACGCACCTGTGGGTGACTGTTATCTATTCCAAATGTAATAACACGAAATAGCAGACGCTGAACTATGATTTATGGGAAAGTTGAAGAAAGTCAAAGGAAATAACTCACAGATGCGCGGTGGCTTTTATATGGGAACATCTTGGAAACATCTGTTGCATAGTCGCTTACATGCTTCACTGTACCAAAGAGACCGCTCCATCTTGAACAAACGCCAATCATTTCCTGGGTAAACGGAGCTGCCAAGTCTACAAAGCCCTGTCCTTTGTTGAACACTGAATATGCTTTTTTAGTCTAAACTTTCCCCAATCATTGTTATCTGCAATTAAGTAGTATCGGTTACATTTTTCATTCATTAATATTTTTACTCAAAAGCAGGATAAGCATTGTTGTTGTCAGCAATGACACAGCCTGTCATCTGGCCAACTATGTAGAATAAACACATTATTTTCCTCCTATAGAGCCACTGTGTGCTGGTTGTCCCCCCTCTTCCTCTCCCACTCTTTCCCCTTGAGTGCATCTGATAAAATTAATTGAAAAGAAAAGCAAGTAGCATCCTAAGGCAGTGTTATTGTTATTATTGTAATTAGCAAACGTGGCATGGCCCACTGTGTCTGTGGCCTGTTAGCTTGCAGGCTAAAGCCTCTAATGAGGTGGCAGTCATTTGGTGTCAGCTCCATAGTGGAAGAGCAGTGCAGATGAAGCGGAATCCACTCATCACATTCGTATGCATGTGTGTGCATGTGCGTGTGCCTGTACATTTATGTGTGTTTATCTATGAAAATTGGCATATCATGGGCAGAGCTCAAAGGGTGCGTCTGACAGCATTTATATGCGGTCAAGAATATCCAAGTAGGACATTGTGAACCAAGAGTATATTATTGATTTTATGTACCGACTGGATTTTAATCACTGTTGCTCATTTTATGCAGACACTTGTAATATTTCTTATTGACCCATAGAAACTAAGACACATTTTTAGAGAGCCAACAATTGCAGTGTGCACCAAAGTGAACAAATGAACTGTGTAACTACTGCAAGAGAACATAATTGTCTAGATCATGCCATATGTGCAGCACTGCATTCATTTTATTTTTATTTTGGCTTCACAAGTGAACAGGAAATTGGTTGTTCGTTTCCGGATACAATCCTGGGGAAAACAATTCTGTAGTAAGCACAGAACTCGCTCTGCACATTTTTTTTTCTTCAGAATGCAAATCACTGGATTTTCAGGCTACTTGTTAAAACAAAGAATCTTTCATTTTGTTTATCTGCCTGTTTTTGTCTTGTGTTACATCATGGAAATTAGAACGCAATTGTTTGCCCAGAGAACATGAAAGTCTTATTTTCTGGGCCACCAAGTACTGCAGTTTGTGACTATATAATGGATTTTGACCAAGGACCTCATTATCACAGTCTAAGGCATATACTATAACTGTAACTCCCTCACTGTATGACTGTACGAGCTGTATCGCAGTCTTTAACTAGCAGGTTTGTTGGCATATACACTCAAACTTCCACAAGTGATCCAAAATTCAGTGTCTGGTTTTCAGCCAACCAAAAGAACTCATGTCACACAACTTCTCGTCTCTCTACACTGGCCTCTAGTAATTGCTCACATCAAGAGCTAGACATTTTCTTTACTGGTACCTCAGTGGAGCAAGTTATCCACCTCCATTTGATGTGCTGAATCCCCTCTGTCTTTAAAAAAAAGGCCTTAAGACCCAACACCTCTCTGAACACCTTTACACCCGAGGGGCTTCAAAAAACAGACATTATGCACCTTACACAGCCCTCAGGCACTCTTAGGTAGAGGACTTGGGACTTTGCCTTGTGGTGCTTATTCTCAATAACCAGTTTGATCAGTTACTTACTACAAAAGTATCTGCCAAATGAATAAATGTAAATGTGGGCACTGCATTTAAAGTGATCTATTACGCTGGCTGATAACTCATAATTGCCCATTAAATAAAGAAGCTGAATTCTTTGTAAACCTTCCCAGCTGATATAAAGACGTTAATGCAGGTAAAGCTGAGTTGTTTAGACCTGTCTTGAGATCGAGTGCTAAGATTGCTGGGAGCAGGCCGCTGTCAGGCACTTTGATTGTTGGAGAGCTTTGTCTGTCACATGATCAAAATATAACTCATGTGAAGGGTTTTGTGTGATGGCTGTTGCCACTTCGAAAGTGTTTAGCTCCTCTGAGCCATCAGCTGGGAAATTGCTGAGTAAAAATTGGTGTGTTTGTGTGACCGTGCATGTA
>OMNV01012460.1:46700-93262 GCA_900303265.1 Brotula barbata
GTTTGTGTGTGTTTGTGGGGGGGGGGGGGGGGGGGAGCTCAATTAAAAACCAGCTGTGCCCTATTCGTCTGTAACCCCTCCAGCGTTCCTCTGCCCCCCTTCTCTCATGTCTTACCCCAACCCCTCCTACTCCGCTACCCCCTGCCACAAACCCCCTGCTGCTCTCTAAGCTGCCTGTAAGCTCCTAGACTCGTGCCGATGGATCCAACGTTTCCCCCGAAACACACTCAAATGTGCACATGCGAATAAATGCACACCGCTACACACACAGCCTACCTTCCAAATATAAATGCTCATTTGCCCCCTGCTGCTTGATGTAATTTTTGTAGACGTGTGTGCCAAACCGTGCTCGCTCCCCTCCTCTGCTACCCACATTACCACCGCTCTTTCCCGACTCCCCGTTCTACCTGTTACTGTCTCATATCAGCTCCCACTCAGCCACACTTCCTGCAGTGAAAGAGAGACGCACAAGGAATCAAACACAAAATCAAAGTTTTATTTATGACAGAGACAAACAAGAAGACCAACAGAGAGAAACCTGACAGCCTTTCAATGTGGGCATTTGAAAGAAAAACATACAGTTAATATAGCTTAATAGGGGTGCATCTAGGGGCCAATTATAGTGCTTAGCCAGCTAATCAGTTCTAATTCTATAAGTTCTGGTCCTTTAATGAGCTCATTTGATTTTTTTCAGAATTAATCAATTTGATTATGCAATTAACAGTTGAATTTATCTTCCTTTTGCCATTATCAAGACACACCTGAATTCAGAATACATTCCAATCAGTCCCTGCAGGATCTTGCACTCCCAGATTTCCGGGGGTCTGCAATTTTGCAAAATCCGTGTGAGATTGTCCAAATCTAGAGCAGTAATAAAGAGCCGTGTGTAAAACAGTAAGTGGTTGTGCGTTGCGCCCACATCACATCATAAAGTGATGTTGCTCACCGGTCACAGTAGTCTTCACTTCAATAACGCTGAATGGTCATCCATCCAAAGTACCACGGAAATTACATGATGGAGAGATGATTCTCCTCAACTTGCAAATTTTGCACTGTCTGTCAATTTCCGCAAATTTAATTGCAAAAACATAACATCACATAAAACTGGTGAAATTAAATCACAATTTTTGAGAGAGCATTTTTGATGGCAACATGCAGCAAGCATAAAAAAAACATGAAATCCTGGACAGACTTACAAATATGTTGTATGTATGTGCTTATACTGTGTTGGAAGGCTAGTACTTGAGGATCTGGATTGGTGGTGATAGATGCATGGAAGAGAAGTTACTGCATAAGGTTAAATGGAAGCTTTGACACTTTTCACTCTGAAATGGTGGAGGTAGAGCAGTGCATGCAATCCACCGCTGACTGTTATGAGGCTCAAGGACCCCTGAGCATTGTCTGATAATTGCTTTGCAATATTATGGTATCTGTATGACACAAAGTGAAAGGACAGCGTGGTGCAGAAGCAGTGGTATATAGCAGATACCTTCTGTGATTGTATGCTTTCAATTTGAAAAATATGTGTGAGCAAAAATTTCCTTGCCTATCACAGGCAGAAAAGGGTACTTGCCAGTGATACCAGGCGCAAGAGGCCCTAGGTTTGCCCTAACGTGATGAGAGAGGGCGGGGGATGGCTCCGACTGATCCTGCATTATGGCAGGAGGCGGCCTTTGGGCAGCCTGTAGGCAGAGGCTGGAGGCTGTCTACTTGGAGGCTGATTTTAAACCGATGAGCAAAATGCTAGTCAGCCACCCGTGGCTACAGCTTCTGGGCAATCTAATCTGGACTTGTTCACTGGCCTGCCTCCACATCTACACCAACAGGGTAACCGTTGCTCTATAAGTGTTTGCATTATAGTACATATTAGGGCTAATCTCTATATCTGTCCGTATGTGGGGGCTTAAGTGTAGACAGACAAAAATGAGTGCTTCGATATTGCTGACATCATTACTTTCAATAACCTTCAAGTGTGCATCAGATATATTTATCATATCGTAGTCATATGGGTTAAAGAGATTTTTTTAATCAGCAAGCAGCAGCAGACACAATGTGGTACCCAAAAAAGATTTATAGATTTTAATTGACTGTTACTTTTTTCTTTAATAATCCACAGTGGACAGTAGCAGTATAGCCACACTATGGAGGATAACTTAAAAAGAAAAAACACCAAAACAGTTTTAGTGTCGGTCTTTTCTGGCTACACAAACGTTTCAAAAAATGTAGAAAAATAGACAGTCCTCACAGAACCAGCAAAAACTGTTCTTTTGTGGACATGGATAAAGGAAGCAGGTTTATGTTGTTTCACAGGCTGGTTTGTCCAGGTCAAATCCAAACCCTCCACTCTATGTAGGGTTTGTAGCTGAGTTCCAGTGCACAACCCCAAATGTGAATATGTGTGTTATCTGCCTGAATACTGCTTATATATTACACAAGTAGACAATAAACAGACAAACATTTTTACCACCTTTACCCCCCACCCCCCACGTCTTGATCAAAGCCAGGATCACACGACAATCCTATGGCACCATTTTCAGATCTCTATCTTCTCTTGGGAGCATTTCTGAAAAGCAAAATTTTCTGAAGATGAAAATGTGGTTTTAGTGTGAATGAAAAGGCAAAATGGAGAAATAGCAATGTGATTTCAGATTTATCCGGCCTAGTATGGAGGGGTGGGTGCTGTAAGGCTCAGGACACGCCACACCTGCATGATTAAAAATGGGTGCTGTAGGCCCAAGTCAAAGCTGGTTTTTTTTAGGGTATCACTTGGGGACTGTAAAAAGGTTCAGCGCACCATCCTCCTTCACTGCATTTTTCCTCTCAAACTGCACCTGCGTTCCCCACTAGAGATCCACTGATTCCCCCTTCTCTCCTTTCCCCCTTCACTCTGGATTTAACCATGCCTCCTGTGAATTCCACTCAAGTTGATGTTGCGAGACATTCGTGACTATTTAGCTTGTAGAGGCTGACACCATTGTTTGTCTCAATCAATATATCAGCGGCATGAGGGATAATTTATTACTAAAGCAAAGGAGAAAATAAAATATAGTAGAAAAAAAAACAAACAAACTGAGTCAATGCAAAGTGGGAACTTTATGTCCCCTGCCAATCCCTAGTTATGCATAAAAATGCCTCTGAAATGAAATCTTTATCAAAAGAGCCACAAGGTTCTCCTTACAAGGTGTTTTCAAATAAGCAGGCGTTATTATTGCATCTCCATGGGGAAATATGCATTTACAGCTTGGAGAGTGAGCAGCAATAGGGTAACTGTTAACAATGTTTTCCCTAGTTATGGTGCATAATTGCATGCTTCTGTTATTGCACCTTTCCATTGCTGCTAATACAGTGAAAGCCCATTAGGCAGTGTGCTAATGTGAACAGTTGCCTGCAGTGCAGTGGGTGCACTGTTTAAAAGGAGATGCATGAGCACCACAGTAATGAGCGCTCGGCCTACCGAAGGAGAGCGGCAGAGCACCCAAAGCTCTGAAAAATTCACTGAGACTTACCTTTCTGTCAGGCTGTAAACACGATGTATGTACTACTATTGTTGTATCATTTCTTTACAATACAGAAGTGAATTGACAATCCTATAACTTTTAGAAGGTCATCAGATCGACGCGGTCAAAGCAGAGTACGTTGTGAAATGTGATAAAACAATAAATGTACTGCTTCTTGTAATCTTATCTTTATGAAACGTAAATCAATTAATATGAATTCAGAAACATAAGTCAATATTTGCCTTTACAAATCGTTGTAGTTCAAGTCACATCTCTGTGGCCACATGTGCTTATGAAACTTGAGCTGATCCCTGCATGTTGAGGGCTGCAGCTGCAGCCAGCTCACGCAGTGCACCGTGGATCCCTCTCATAATGACCACTGCCTCGTCTCGGCCGTGAACGCGCGCTTTGCCAGCGTCTCCGTTGTGTTGACGGTCGCTCCCTGGGTGCCGCCGCGCACTGCCTGCACCGATCGGCCGTCGCTTTCGTTCAGTTGCCCGCCTGCCTGTCTGCCGTTCCTCCGGTCTGAAGGGAATCGCGGGAAGACGTGCGTTTGCGCACAGCTGCATCGCTCCGATCTTTGGCTCCATCCTGACAGTGTAAGCGCCGGGATGGGTCGCTCTTTTTGATTGCTCTGTAGGTTCCTCTTCCTGTAACCTCTCCATTCGCTCACCTCTGTCCTCTGAGCTCAAAGTCTCCGGTAAACAAGTGTCAACTCGCCTTGGACGGTTCGACGCAGGAAGGAAGGAAAAGTTGAAGTTGAAGAAGGGGGAGGATTATGCTCTGAGCCCCGCACCGAGCTGGAGACAGGTATGGAGTTTTGATTGTATTCCTGTATGGAAACGACGCTTACGCGCCTCTGTTTGCACCCCAGCGTTTCTCGCCACAAACAGCACATGTGTGTGTAAGAAATCAGTTCTTGTCGCAAGTAGGACGGGGGGCGGCATCGAGCGATGACTGCCAGGTGCCTTTTCTTTTTTTTGGTATCTTTTTCCCCCACAACCTGAATTACACCCGTGGTCCTGATGTGAGCTCTTAACTACCACATGGCCGTACAGGGACTCATCTGTACGGATGCTCTGTCGCGTAATCGTCCATGTGTTTAGTTAACAGATTCAGGATATGTAAGTTTGTTCGCCCAAAACGAGCTGTACGGCGTACCAGCACACACATCCTGATAATATCACCTCGATTTAATGCTTCTTGTCCTTAAAGGGTGCACTTAAATGGAACGGCCAGGGGCTCTGCTGACCTTTAGTTCCAGTCCGACGGATATTTGGCGACCGCATCGCTGCGTCCTCATCGTTGTCCTTATTCACACGCGTGAGGATGTCAGCTCAGCGTTCGTCCTTATTTCACTTCATCAGGACAAAGACCTTATTGCTTCAGCTTCGGTTGTTTGACTTGTCATCTTCGCCCCCCTCCCCTTCCTCCTTTCAGTCCGGCCACAGCTCTGCGTCGCCGCGGCGCGTCCGCCCGGCCACCATCCGCGCTTCCTTCTCCCCTCTCCTGGAGACACATTTCATTAGTTGGAAATCAACCTTTGCTACATTGCACTTTATCCAGATTAAGTGTCCGTAAATATTTCATCCACCTGTTCACAAAGGAGATACATACGAGAAATAAAGCGCGCTGCGTTATGCTTTCTTCAGGGTGAAGTCCGGGCTACCGAATCTCTCCCGCTCTCTCTCTCTGTGCGTGCGTGTTGTGCTGAATTTTAATTTTTCCCCTCGGTGACTGCCATGGTCTGTGACTTGGTGACATAGAGAGGATGAAGCCACAGCCCAGCTGTCTTCCCATAACGCTGCAGGACGCCGTCCACACAGGAATGCATATTCATTGGGCATAACTTAGACTCTTAGTTAATGATTTGCTGCCATATGACTGCATTAAGTTTGTATTAGATACGGGGTCTGAAAACTTAGGATGAAGATCATTCAGCGCCCGCAGCAGGACAGCATCATAAGACAAGAACATACTGTAGATATACTGTGGTTGCACTCATTTGTGGATGAGGAGAAACCCTGGTGAGATTCACGCCTCAGTCTAACCTTATGTATTCTCTCTGCGGTCTTCCGTTCCCTCCCCCACCTTTAGCAGTCTTCCAGACTCCTCTTATGTGGCTATGTGTGTGATCTCACACTGTTTGATCTCCCTGGCTTTCCATCCTTCCATCGTGAGCATTTGACAGTGTTATGTGAATCAAAAAGGAAGCAGCCACCTCATGTCTGATCGTCACTGACACAGGTTGGTGTGTGTGTGTACTGTGAGAAGATGTGCAAACACACGTGAGAACACAGGCCGGAGTGTGTGACCTCAGAGTCTCTAGGTTAATGCTTACATACACTAATTCTATCTGCTTTTTACCTGCCAGGCACAATCATTAGGACCAGTAGTGTGTGTGTGCTTGTGTGCATGTGTGGTGAGTCCCAGTTTTAAGTGCTAAAAGAAGCTCAGTGGATGGCAGCAGGCCACATCCTCACAATCTCCTGACAAGTCCTCAGTCCTCAGTAATGTCATTGGCATACACACACACACACACACAGATATATATATATATATAAAGAGAGAGAGAGAGAGTTTGGCCCAGACACAGGTTTGATCGCTGCAAACTTTCTGACTCGTTGTCCTTGCTGGACCTTTGCAACTATTCAACAGGAGTAACTTAATGCCATTACAATGGTGATGTAGATGGACTTGGACATTCAGACATTCATATTCATGTAGTGCTTCCATTAATTCAAACATGAATATGATTGGCTGCTGAGAGTAAATCTGTTTCTGTTCTTCATCTATATTTCTATTTATCCCTTCCCTCCCTCCCTCTTTGGCTATGTGGGTTACATATTTATACATACATACACTTTACTGAAACACCTGTGAGGCCTGGAGAGGGGAGCATCAATCTTCATTAGAACGAAATGAGGCTGGCCCTGTTGAATAAATGACTATCACTGTGTGTGTGTGTGTGTGTGCGCGCGCGTGTGTGCGTTCATGTGCTCACGTCTGTATGCTTATGTTGAGCCCTGTGGCCTGCTCTGACCTGGCTGACGGATGACTGCAGTGATTTCCAGGCTTCAGCAGATTAGAGGATTAAAGAACGAAGGCTTCACACAATAACCCTAATGCATACGTCCGCTAACATGCATGTTGTGCAGGCACATAATCACATCCATACTACACACATGGGCCATGGGCTATTCAGAGGGCAGTGATATCTAATGTGACCCCTCTGCTTTGTATCGCCCTGCATGACGGAGATAGGACTGTCCACACTCACGCAGAAAAACAGATGGAGAACCAAGTTATACAACCTCATGGGTGTCATTTTACTAATACTGTTTTCACACGGCATGACCCGTATTCGTACTGAGAGCCCAATTAATGCATTTTGTCCTTCCCGACCAATTCTGGACCCAGTCAGTATTAGATAATGAAGCCGCATAGAGGGCAGTCTATGACTCGGCTAGTGCAATTTGGTCCTCGCTTAGAGCCAAGAGCTCCTTTCAAAATACAATAAACGAGCTGCTGTATTCATCGTTTTAAATCCTGCCAGCAAATAATTTATCATAGGATTTTAACTGATGTCATAACAAAATGCTGCTCGGATTTCAGAATGACTTGTGTGATAGAAAGAGGTCTCATTTATGTAAGCTTTATCTGTTTGGGTTTTGGAAACACTTGTTGGCTTTCCCTTACCTGAACATTAAAAAAGGAAAATAAAAAACATGAGAAAGATTTTACCGGTGCCATTGACGGAGCAACCATAGCAACAGTATCATGTTTTAAAATAACTTAAATCTGTCAGACTTAGTTTCAGAGTCAAGCTTTGACTTTTTTTCATGCACATGTGCCAGTGAGGATGAAGACGAACAATTATCCCCAGAAGGTCCGCACACTTGCAGCTTAACGTTTTTATTGCATTTAAAAAAAAAATCATTTTCACAACCTGGTCTTGGGTGATTCAGAGGTAACTGGGAGCGCAGGAATGCTTGTTATTTTATCAGCAGAGATCCTTTAGAAATTTGCAAGCACTGCTGTTGTACAGAACATGAGCCCTTAATGTCTCATCGTTTGGGACAGAACAGGACAGGTAGTAATGGAAGCAGCGATAACCTCTCGTCCCTGCTGATTAACTAAGAACACTGACCTTTACAGAGAGGAGAGGGTGGGTGGAAATGATGATCTTCGTGATATAATGTGGAGAGGAGGTGATATATGGTTGCTGTGATTATCAGGGTTGAGACAGCCTTGTCATGGACAGGCTGACATAACTTCACTTAGTTGCATCATGCATTACATATATTGGATATTTTGGGATTATTCTTGACTGGCATTGTTCAATTTTACCGTACCTTTTTCCTCCTGGCACAAGATCACACTTTTTGCAGAACAAATGTAAAAATTGAAGGTCACTGAATCAAGTGCATACCTCAACACCTCGACCAAGGTTTAACAAGCCTACATAAAATTTGTCTTGTTTTAATAAGTTGCATGTAGTTAACATTTCCATTAGCTGCAGTGAAATGGAGAACATGGAATCTTTAGCCAGAAAGGACCTGAAGACCTAACTATTGTGCTACCGCGCTGCCCTAAAGAAAGGGAGACTAGAAAGAATTAGTCATAAGAAAAAAAAAAAAAAAAAAAGGCCCAGATTGCACCAATTGATGCTGGCAATAAACATGACTGTTTTTCTTAGTGAGATTGGTGTGCTCGTGTTGAAGAAACTGACAAAAACATTGAAAAACACCCTCTTTCGCAATGTTAAGAGATCAATTAACAATTCGTGTACCGTGGGATTTGGATCGAGACCTGCTTTTAACGGGTTCTTCCCAGGGCTTTTACTCCAAGTTTCATCAAAATCGATACAAACAAACTAACAAACCAATGGATGCTGGCAAAAGCGTAACCCCCTTGGCAGAGGAAATAAACTGTTATTGAAATAATATGCATGACTGCAGTATAGTGCATCTAAACTGTCAGAAAAGCCAGATCTAGTTTATTCCTGCTATTCTGTTAGACTGCTACATTCCCTTTTCTAAAATCCTTCAGTTAATGGACCTAGGAGTATGTAAAGGCATGCTCAGCAGAGTAATGTTACAAAGGCTCTTTGATGAAGGACCAATTTTCATTAATTGCAGGAATTGCATAATTAGTGGGTTGGTGGTTGATGATGTCACACTTCAAGGCTTGAATTCTAGTTCACCACTTGCCATATGCTTGACAGTTACGGCATCCAAATAATCCAAATTTGAGTGGTTGCTGATGCGGCCAAACCAACAGCGTGCAGCATGACTGATTGTGACAAACAAACTCCACTATAGGCCGCTCTCTAAGCCCTATCGTCTAAATGAAACTCTGATTTTCAAATTTATCGCAAAGGCACTCATTTTCAGAAGTGAAATTATCTGTGGAAAACTGAGCATCTTGAGCTCTTTTAATAGCCTTCAATGTAGTCTGGCATTGACTGAAGCAAGGCACCTCAACAGCCATTTGCGGTACCGCATCTACACTCACATTGGATTGAGCTTTACGATTCATTACATTATAATAATCGTGTTATATAAAGTGCATAGTGTATGTTATTCGTAGCGGTAATGGTGCTGAGATGTGCGTTTGTGCATGTATATGTGCATGTGTGCGCTGTGTGACACCCAGCATTAGTCATGTTTTGGAATATGTGACACTTTTAGAGAGCAGCTTTCAGCTTGGATTACCGTGCCCGTGGATCCTGTGGGTTTTTGTGTTGGAAGCAATGCCAGAGTGTGATGATATTTACTACATCTGTTTGACAGCTGACTGACCAGTTTTAACTCATCCTGCTCACATACATACTCGTGGGGCTTTGTTCTAAATAAAACTTAACTTAGCATCTGAGATAAATGTGTGGTAATATTATAAATACTATATTAGGAGTTGAATAGAGATTACTCCCATTCCAATTGCACATTTATATCAAGAAAAGATTATTTTATGAATGTAAAATGAAGACGACTTTAATCAAGACTATTTGATGAGTGTTATGTCGTTCCTGTCAGTTCCATTTTTTTCCATTATGTGTCAAGCAGTACGAACAATACAGCAAGTGTTTAATCTGTGTCAAGCTGCTTTGATCTTTGTGTAATATTCATCGTTTTACATTTATATGGACACGTTAAGAGTAATTCAGTCTTCCGATAATAACATAGTGAGATCTTTCAAAATGCTTTTCAGCTTCGTGTAGTTTTTTCCATAGCTTCCTCTCCTTTGATGTTTTTCTTTTTACAAAACAAGATGAAGGTAAACATTAAGAATTGGTGGGTGTCCACCTGTTTCAGCAGGTAGAAGCTTGAGTTTCTTTCAGCAATGCGCAGTCTTGTAATCTTCACCATAGCAGTTCCGGAATCTTCAGAGTACCTATTCTATGTAGGAGCTAAAATGGTTGAGTAGTTCCATTTCAGTACCATAATGGGTCCTGATTCCTTCGTGGAAAACAAAGTTCTAGATGCCCTGTAAAGGTTCCTAAGGTGCAAAAGGCACTAAGCTAGAGAGGCTCTTCTTCACTACACTGAAAATGATGGCTGGCCTTAGAGAGCTTCTGTTTACAGCCTGGGGGTCGGACCTTCTTTAATTTTAATGTTACACTTTGACTCTGTCTTTAAATTATATAGGGTGATCGTTAAAGTGAAGGATTCACAAAAGGGAGATGGTAAACATTAAAGCAGAGGACAAATGAACTGTGAGATATAAATTGACAGAAGTGAAATTACAAAGAGAGACATAAAAAGCCTTTTAAAAGTATTTTATCATTTTGTATTTTTTTTTTTTACATCAATAGTTATTGCCTCGTTTGGAAGTATGTTTTATGAAACACTTATAAATAGTTTTTAATACATCATTCACTTTATTGATAAAGATGATAACTGAAAATGTCTACAATTATTACTGTGACACAGTTGAAACTCCATATCGACCTCACTGATGTGTTCAGTGTTTGTGTTGATGTCTCAGGAATGGAGACAACTGTTTATTATTGAAATGTGCACACATGTGAAGAGGTTACAGATGGATTCATCTGCTGACCACAAGTCACGAGTCAAACATTCTTGGATCCTTAGAGCCTCCATCTGTCAGACTTGACGCTGCCTGTGGCTTTGAACTTCTTTCACTGTGTGGGACGGTTACAGATTTTATAGATTGGTGGGACTTCAAATTGATTAAATCTGGATAGCGGATTATTTTCGGTTGCCTTTTTCATGTAAGACTGGGCATTTGTTGACACCTCCTATTTTTGAAACCCTAAGCCTCTTATTGTAATGGAAACAATTCGGTATCTGTGCTATGATGGACTGTCAACGGGTGTAATTCAGCCCAGGTGCAGATATTTATCCCAACATGACAAATTAAGACATATGCTAATCAGAAGACTGTAAGGCCTTGGTAGAGGAATGCACTGAGTCTGGTGTCGCATGTTTTTGCACTTGTAAGAAGGGATTTACAGTTTCAGCTGGCCAAAGATTGCCCATGCCAACAATCTTGCCTAATCTAGCCTTTGCATTTCCAAATATCATTCAGCTGTGGGCTGTGCAGGTGCTGCAACCCTCACGGGTCGCAGACTAGACAGAGCTAATAGGCCAATCTGTATTAGCGCGTGGAAATACACACGGAACCACAGGTGCACACATGTACGCTTGCATTCAGCCACATACACACATGGGTCTGCTTAGGAATTGCTGTGGCTTTGCCATTTACTGTACACTGACTCCTTTACCCTTGATTTGTGGGATCATTCAATTCCATACCTTTCACAGCCAATGGAATAACCACAAACCCTCTGTGGTAGCCAATGAATTCTGGAAATTTAGTGTACCTTGCATCTCTCTATTGCTTATCAGCCTCTCCTTTATACTCTCTCTCTCTCTCGGTCTCTCCTGCTGTCTCCCACGCTCACTCCCTCTTTTTCTCTCCCCTTCTCTCTCTCTGTCTCTCTCTTACACTCTCTCTCTCGCTCTCTCTAAGCAGACATGCCTAGTTACAGTCTAAAATGGTCTTGTGAAAGAGGACGGGAGTTAAGATGGCATCCCAAGAGACTTTTCAGAGAAGTAATTTAATAAACTGTTATATTTTTCCACTCCACGAAGGAAAGGGAATAGGCTCGGAAAAGTAATGAAACTCAGCTGTTGAATTTTTAATATTAAAGAATCAATTTCTTGTACTTGAACATAACCAAGGAAGGTTTTTCTTCTTTTTTCTTGTACCTGGGTTTTCAAGATGCACAGGATAGCTTTGACTTCCAGCCCCATCTCTCACTGAAAGGTGGGGCGGTAGAAGAATTGATGAAAGTATTTGTTAAACAGCTCTTGGTTCCCACCCACCCGTAGTCAGTTGAGTTGAAATCATGTTTGACCTCTTCGCTTTCTCGGAAAACAAAGGCTGAAAATCAATGATTGGGAGCTGAAAACCTATTATTAATAGAAAAGTACTCAAAAAGTACTTTCACAACCTCTCCACCTGAGAATGTGACAGAAAGCTACTTTTCTACCAAACATACTTCAAATGCATTTGGTAGTTAGAGTTATATTCATTAGATGACACAATATGTGGAAATGGGAAAGCCACTTGGCTGTGCTAATTAATACCTAAAATGAGTAGTCCAACATGATGGTACTTTACTTCCAACTTCCATCTCAAATCCATAGGATTCGGTCGCATTGTCTTACACATTGTCAAAACTCTGCAATTGTAAAATACAAAATTAATCAATGCTGCTTGCTCGGAAAACATTCACGACGTGATTTGCGATTCTGCCCCTGTTTGCTCTCTGCACGACTCTGCACTTTCAAATCTTGACTTATAGAATGATTTCCATTTAAATTTGTTTCATACCCTCAATACTTTCGGTTGTAATGGACTTGTTATAAGTCCAAACATTGTGTCTGCAAACCCCAGCTGTTGATGAGTATTGGATACATCCATTCACACATTCTTCCATCCAGTATACCCACTTAGCCTGGACAGAAATATTTGCAGCAAATTTACATTTTATATTTGCTCCATACTGTGCTGTATTTATGCATGTGCTGTGTGTACTCATATTCCAGGATGTGTTCAGATATATTTAGATATGATCCAATATCACCCTGTATCAATTCACTTATCATTAGATATTAAATAATTACCTATTGTACTAAAATGTTAATTGTCTATCACATTATTCATATAATTATGATCTTAAAAGTAATTTGGGAGTTTCATTACAAATAACTTTTCATTCATTATCAGATAGTTGATAATTAGATGTTTCCTGGTATCCGTGCTCTTGTTGCCTGTTTGTTTACTGCAGATATGCAATGACACTCCTTTTACCCTGACTTCACTGCTACGTGTGGCAGAGTGAGCGAGTGCAAGAGAGAGAGCTAGAGAGAGAGAGAAGGGTCAGGTGATGATTTATGACCACGATGCTGCATTCCAGCACAGGATGATTAATCTCTTCTGGGAACACTTCACAAGTACAAGTTTAACCTACCTCGGCCTTGCTCACGCACACGCACACAAACGCGCGCACTCACACACTTATGCACGTACACACGCTGCACGCCTGACAAGCAGGACATAAACGTGGGGGCAGAGTGCATGTAGGTGTTTTTGTATGCAATTCATGTGCAACTACCTCCCCCTCCCCCCGATACACACACACTCAGCCTTCATTTACACCCATCTCCTCTTTTTTTTGCGCTCTACGCTGACCTCACTGCTGCAGTGTCTCACATTCACCCCTTTCCTTTTTCTCTTTGTTCATTCATCACTAACAGTCACACACAAACACACACACACAGAACGAGACGCAGTGAGACTGTGTATAAGGCCATTTGGCTGAAGTAGCACTGAACATAAGGCTATAGGATTAGTGCTGCTAGGTGCTAAAAGCTTCAATGTCTTAATAAGCACAGAGAGAGGCAGGGAGTATCTTTGTCTGGCTGATATCGCTGCATGTCGGTGTGTCAGCATAAGTGTGAACGCCATATATATATATATATAAGGAGCTCTGAGCAGGTACCAATACGCTTTGCTGGTCTTTGGAGCAGCACATTGAGAGGATAAATGTAAATCCTGCAGGCTGTATCTAAAGCTCTTTTACCTGAGTACACTTCAGTGGATCCTTCCACTATTGTACCTGGAACTCAGAGGGCACTTGAATCCAACTTATTGCATTATAGTCATTTAATGTCATGGAAAACATAATAGTCACCTGTGTCCTTTTTCGTTGCCTAATACGATAGTTCTCCGTCTCTCTCTTTATCTATCTGTAGTATTTGCAGTGATTGTCACTTTGTTTAAAATAACGTCAGAGGCTGTGTTCAGCGATGAAATATTTTGGCGAAACCTGATGTTGTCAGGCAGACATTTTTCAGATGGACAAGTGAATGAATCATCTTCTGCCATTTGACAAGATTCACACAAAATAAAAACAATCTGACTGGAAATCAAATGCAATATTTTGATATGATGTATTTCTGTGCTGTTCAAAACAATAGAATAAGTACGTTACGTCGCTTGACATGTTTGCAAAGCATTTACATGAAATTCCATTACATGAAACAAGTGTTTGAATATGAGGTCACATGTTGATGGTTGTGACAGTGGAGCTCATACTTTAGTTCCAGGCAGAAACATGAAGTCATTAGCGTTCTTAACGTTAACTACCTACTCACACACACTAACGCACACTCTTGGACAGTCACAGTAGAGGGATCTGAGTACTTGTTCCACTCCTCTGTTGCTCACTGCTATTCATTTGCAAACATTGCCAGCTGATACTGAACTACAGGTGAATACTATCAGTTTGATAACCCCATGCATTTATGTAGCATCATCTTGTATGTTATCACATGAGCACAGATAACGTTGCACAGCAACATTACGCCTGCCTCTGTCACGATATTCCTATTAGGGCCCTCTGCGGTTGCTGCTACGGAGATGGCTTTCTTACTTGGCAGGAAAGGTGCTTTGAACAATCATTACACCCAGGTCAATTGTATTTTCAATGATAGTAAACAAAGGCAAATATTTTTTCTGAGTCAGTGGAAATGTGGAATAAGAAGTCGAATGATAAATGATGCAATACATACTAATCTCACATAACACTTGAGAGAGAGAGAGAGAGTGGTGAATAGTGAAAACTAAGTTCATTTTCTGACCTACACACACATACGTAACCACTCTTCCCTCCATCGTGTTGTGGTCCCTTATCTAGCATACAGGCACTTTTTACTATCAAATAATAGAAGAATTGGGCAGAGAAAAAAAGAAGAGAGAGAGAGAGAGAAAGTGACCCAACCAATCACAATCTACTCACCAGCCATAATATAGAAGAATGTTTTGGATACTTCTAATCTTATCACACATACACAAACATCCTACGCACACACACACACACGCACACAAGTCCCTCCTCCATTCACATATGGTGATTACAATGAGATGAAGAAATGTAATAACATGAGTGGATGTTGTGATTTTATTGCACCTGAGCATGGCCTCTGAGCCGTGTGTGTGGTGTATCTGCGTGTGTGTAGGAGTCGTGTTCCCGCTGAATGCTTGCAAGGTTAATTCTCCAGCTTTTAATTGTGACCAGGTGTCTTCCTGCCTTAAGGATTCTCTTTGTTTGTGTAAGTGTCTCCTCCTTATTGGCCCACAGTGCAATGTTTTGTCCTTGAATAGTAAAGGCAACTCACACTGTGTTGTCTGTGTGTGTGTTATGTGTGACTGTGTGGAGAGTCTTTCAAGCTACAGTTACTCAAGAAATCTGTGTTGTGTTTGATCACGATTTCGGATAGTGTGCATTAGATTCTGCCATGAACTTTCCAGATTGGTATATTTGACATGTGCAATTTATTATATAATTAAGATCTTATTCACAACATTCGCCTTTTATATGTTTCATTTGTATGTTGAAATACATATTTAATCTTATATTTCATATATATTTAATTCAGGCACGTGGCTAAATTGATTGAGATTGAAATTACAGCCTGTCCTTGGAATAATTGGACAAATACTTGAAAATGTATGAAAATAAATTAATGATAATAATAGAATAATAATGTTAATGAAAATTTGTATAGCATATTCCATTCCTGCATGGAAGAAATTGGTTTAATTGTAATATTAAGATCAAGTTTCATACAAAATGAACATTAGTACAGACATCTGTTGTTTACTTCATGAGTAATTGCTCAGTGATACTTATGTTCAGAGACATTTATTATTTTGCTTTAGGTGCCAGTGATTGCATGTAAAGTTAATGGCAGCTTTGACATTCAAAAACATTCACTATAAATACTCAGAATTTCCTCATTAGTGTGTGGTTAGGTAAGAGTATATTACCTTGTAAAAAAGAAAAAATAGAAAATTTTCTGTGTTCTCATTAAATCCTGTATTATAGACAGAAGTAGAAGGGTTCTCATCTTCGAAGTGGTCAATATATGGGAAAGTGAACTCGCTGTGATTGCACTCCTCCAGTTTTATCAATCATTAAATTTCACAGAGATTACTCGTCATGTGGCAAGTCACATGGCGCAGCTAACTACACACGACCATAATCTGAACCAATACAATCCATTAAACCCGGATTAATTTCCCTTTGCACAACATGGATTTTGGAGTACAAATTGTTAGTACTTTTTTTGTCTCATCCAAAGACACCAGCTTGCCATTTTACATCATCATTTACATGCAGCATCTCCAGGACACGTTCATATAAATGATAAACATCACAAGAAATGACATTGTTCAAAGTTTTTGTCCATCTTCTGTGGGCGATAAGACTATCAGAAGGAGCAATTTGGACCACATTTGGATAAGGATCTGTATCTTGCCAGGTTGTGGGATAAATAAGAAATGCAAAAGAAATGAAAAGGGCTTGAAACATACAGCAAACTCTAATATTTAGTTTTGATGGTAATAGTTTGCACGGCGATAGATCAAGAGAAATATTTGCAATAAATTTAAATTTTAGACCGAGACTACTTTTGTTTGGGCTAGTTTGGCCTTGGCTGAGGTATTTGCCCAAATAAATGTCTCTCTTATTGTTTTGGTGAAACATGAAAGCATCAAGGCAATAAAAAAATCCTATATAAAGGTAAGATTGTGCCAATATAATAAAAGTAAAAACATGACTTTGGTTCATATCTACAATTAAGTATTTGTGTTGAAAATATTTATAACTCAAAGTCTCTGTTGATATTCTAACAGTGAATTTTCAGCCCCTTCAGTTGCTGCTGCTAAGTTCAGTGTATTTCACAAATTGCACCTTCGATCAACTCTGACAAATCGTTTATTTCCTATCATATACTTGGAATTATCAAACCAGCAGCAGAGATTGCGAAAGAAAAGCTTTAGCATCCATCACGATGATGCGCCTGTACATTTTCATTGTTACAAATCCTTTCTCATGAGTCTTTATTATTGAATCTGCCTCCATACCGCACTGCTGTGATCAGATAGTTCAATATTTTCTGCAGAATAGCAACATGCCAAGGAGAAAACAATGCCATTCGTTCATTTGGTATTTACTTTGGAAGATCATTGAACAAAACTAAAAATAAAACTACAAACAAAATATTTATAAATACAGAGAATGTGGCGTTGTGTTCCAAGAGCTAGACACTTGTCCAGTGGATTAGGACGCCTCTGAATTTAGCTCCGGCTTATGTCATCATGTCCTTTCTGTCTTAAAATGCCTAACATTAACCACGAAAGAGGAAAAAATATCAGCAAAAAATAATTTGATTTCATTCAAGACATGTTTTTGTTCCACAGTGAGGATTAGGATGAGGCTTTTTAAAACTGCTAAGATTCCTGCTGGTTTTTAATATCTTCTATGATCTATTTGTGTCCTAAGCTGCTAATAGCTAGAAGGAATCATGGGAACACAGCGGGGGTGGTGCTCGTGTAATGGATTGGTGTTTTTATTTTTCTCCCTAAAAAACGAGATGCCATTGGAAATTTGTCTTTGCCTCCTCCCTCGGCTTGTCATTTTGTCTCACTTCACTTTCAGAGAGAAAAGAGAGATTTCTGTACGGCGAAGCTCTGTGCAATCTCTGCACACCAGTACAGGGCATCAGATATATTGTATGTAACTAAATCCTGGGTATTTAGACAAGGTTGGAAATTCACAAACCTGTACTCACCATCAGCAAGTAAATATCACACTGGGCGAGCTGAACGTCAGGATGACAAGCCCAGTGGGTGAGAGTGCTTTGAAAGCAGCACGACAATATTCTCTATTTCACAGTCACAGCACTGGCATAACCACGATAACAATGTGCCCCAAACCTGACTTATGTTCTTATTTATTCTGTCTGCCCCACAGTTGTGATTATGATTATTCAGCGGCAAAAAAGTAATTGGTAACAAAAGTATGGTGCACAAACCTCTTTCGCCTCACACGCATTCGTCTTCCTGCAGTGGCTCATCTTCAGTGCAGCAAAGCAGAGCTGCAGCTGATGTGCATAATCACACGTTAAGAGACGGCTGAGAGAGACACAAGCTGTTTTCGAAACCTCTTACTGACAATTTTGGAAGTTTTCAGAACAATCTGCCTGCAAGTCATGTATTAATTAGTGATAAACTGTGAAAAGCTACAACAAGTTAATGGTTGTTTGAGGGGAAGAGCGGTGCAAAATGTGTTTTCATCATGAAAACTTTACGGCGAGGCATGAAAAAGCAAATTGAAGAGGAAATGATAGATAATTGTTCTGTGGATCTATGGCAGTCTCAATTGTCTATAGTAACTAAACAATTTTCTGTAGCAAATACTGAACAGTATATGATGGGGGGGTGTTGCATAAATGTTTTAGAATGGCTGTTGCCGCTTATGTGCCAGAATAACCTCCAGCGGGCCAATTTAATGGCATCTCTAATGCTCCAGTCTACATGAAAATAAACAAGTCTGTAAAAAAGAATATTAAATGCATGGTATTATTGCTTATTCCCAACGAAACAAATTGATCTTTTTTTATGACATTCAATCTATAAACCAATGCAGTAGTCATTTTACGGCAGTAACCGTGAAGAAGATTGTGAACAACGAAATATCTGGGGAGCCATGAAAGTAACATTGATAATTATAATAAACTGAGTTTATTATTTTACATTCCATCATATAGTGCATGGAAACTTCAATCTGCTAGTCCAGTTGGCTTTATCTGACTGACAAGTGTGTCCATATAGGACTGAATTAGTTGTGTTTGTGCATGTATGTGTGTAAGATTTTGTGTGATCAGAGGCTTAGCTCTGACGTACGCCTGATTTTCTGATCCAGCAGGTTAAGGAGTGCTTTGGCTCTGTGCTGCTGACCCATCTGGAGTATTTGCTGGGTTTCAGACTCATGTTTGGACTAGACTTGGATCACTCAAAGCTCATTGCCACATCCTTTACTCAGTTTGGAACTTTGGCACAGCAGCTGTCACCAAATAAGATGTTTTTAATGGTCAATATACTCTTTGAGTAGCTTCGTCCGTGTGTAATCTTGTAGGCCGATGTGGTTCACACTCCGACTGGCTCCAGTTATTCTTTCCATATTTTCCTGTCATCTTGCATTGCCAATCTTTCTCAATCTGTTGCGGGTGACTTTAGCCCCGTCCAAATGTCCTATCTCCTCTGTTTTTCTGCCCATCTTATCCTAAGGCTCAAGCCCGAGGTGACCTCCTACTCACACTACGAGAGCCAAAGAGGATCAGCACTCAGATCCACTCAGATTACCACCTTCTCTCTCTGTCGCCCTCTCTCTCTCTCTCATCTGTTATACTATCAGTTCAAACCTGTCCGCATAGAAATGATTGGTTACCTTATCCGGAATTTTCATTTGGACAAGGACGCAAAGCACACACAGACACTCCCACAGGGCCCGGTAACATTTAAGGTGCATTGTAATATCAGCTGACCAATGCCTTGGGGGCTTGCAGTCATCCACGGCTGACAACATCACTAACATCAACTCCTTTGCACCGTAACAGGAAAAGAGTACCTTGAATTTTCTGCAGCTTTTAATAGGGCTTTTTGTGTGAGTGAGGGACTGAGGAAAGAGAATTGGAGAGAGAGGGCAGCAGAAATAGACAGACAAGAGAAAGAGGAGGAAGTGCATCGTGTGATTAGAGGGGTTTTGTAGTGAGAGTAAACGAAACCCCGACAGGCAGCAGGACAACAGGACAAGACTTCAAAAAGCACATCGACGTGGTGAAGATTTCCCCGTCTGTTTCTCTGCATACTCTTTATGTACGTGTTATTTATGTTTTTCTGCATGTTGTCACCCCTACAGTGTGCATCTGTTCCCATGTCCCTGCTGATACGCCACAAATACCTCGCTGTTTTTTTTTGTGTGTGTTTTTTTTTCCTTTCTGCCCTCCAGGTACTCTTGCTGTCACCGCTGTCATCTCCTCTGATACCCCCCCCACACACACACACACACACACACACACCCTCCCACACGCACGCACAAACACACACACTCCTGCTTGTCGTCTGAAATAGCATTCTTCCAATAACCAAATTTATTCATCGCGGTTTTCATTCTCGTATAGAGTGTGATATGAGGTGTATTTAAATTTGACATTTTAGCTGTTCTATGGGTCAGGACACACACACACACGCACACACTATAAATTTCACTGCATTCACTTGGCTATTGTTACTTAACTCTCAGTCATACTCCCACATACACACATACACACACAGAAACACACACACACACAGCAGCAGGGCAGCCAGCCTCTTGACACCATTCCATTTAGCCCACACTCCTGCCGGAGGATTCAGCTAATAACTCACATAGCCTGAATGCAGCCATACCAGGAAACAATTACTTTTAAGAAGAATCAGAGGGATCGGGGGAATTGAAAGAAAGCATAACCTTGAGAGAGGATAATGTTTGTGCATCAGCCAAAACCCCTGCGCTAAGAGTTATGTGGAAAACAAAAATCATTTGTCAACTTTCGTGAATGAACGAACTGAACTCAACAACTCAGAAGCACGCAGGGAAGGAAACACTGAAAAGAAAATCGAACCACCTTCCCATTTAGTTGAACTAAATTACCTAAAGCAAATGTGGACATTTAAGAAACACGCAGGCCATCCATATTTTCCCTCAAACACATAATTTAGTGCTTGTACAAATCTAAAAGACAGTGCCTATTGATCCCATATTACCGGCAAATTAGCCTCACAGCTATGAGCGGGGCCTTTCTGCTCATTGGCTATTACACTGATGGAGAGAGAGATATGTGGATGAATGACCACAAAACAGAGCAGCGTTCATCAGAATACAGAGTGAGGCGGCGTAAGAGATTACATGATAGGATGACATTAAAGGAAGAGACAGATGAGAGCGCTGCATGCAGTTCTGTGGAACGGTCATTGTTGGTGAGCATCAATGGATCTACTATGCTCTTGGGGCTATGGTGTTTCTGGAATGAGGGTGACATAATTAGCACTATTTGGGGGTTGGAGGTTTTTTCTCGGCCACCCCGAAGCTGTGTCAAATAGCTGGAGTTGAGAATGCAAATTGCGGGCAAAGTGGAATCGACAATTAAAGCCGTAAAATGTCTCCCTTTGTTCCACGCAGGCTCTGACCCTGTTTGATTAAAAAAAATAAAAAATCTGTGGCATGTGTGTCATGATTAAAATTCTACCATAAAATACTTGTGGTGTGTGATGTTGTGACATGTAGGAGTTTCTTTTTTGTCAGTTTCACTTTTGTCCATCGTACAATGGAGCCTCAAGAGATGTTACAGCTTGAATCGGAGCTGCTAAGATTTCCTTTGCCTGACTGAAAACCTGTTTTCTCTCTTGTTATAGACTAATGGTATCAATGTTGTCGCTATTGTTGGTCTCACTAGCAACACATAAAATCCAGGTGAATATAAATAACTCGGGCACTTTCTGTGAAGAATGTCGAAAGGCATCCTGGGAAATATAGAAATTCACTAAGTGAAGCAAAACTAGATTGTGGATGGCTGAGAGGAAGTGGATATGAGGAGAAAAGTAAATTACAGCATTTTTGTCACCAAATGCCTTGTTGAATATACTAAACATCTAACACCTGAAGGTGGGATTTCTCTGAAAAGGATACATTTGAAGTCAATTTCTTTAATCTTTTTTCGGGGAATTTGTCTGTCTGTTAACCCTCTTTGTCTACCGCTCTGATTCTCTCACTCAACAACATTGCAGCACTGACTTACAGCGTATTTGGCCGTTGGGTCATTCTCTCCTTAAGAGTGGATTGTAGGTCTGTAGGTGCTCATATCCTAATTCAGCCAGTATAAAAGATGACTAATTGTACAAGCCACATAACACAGGAAATTAAATTCTATTAGTGGTGGACAAAGCATCGAAAAGTTTTACTTATAAAGCGCAGTCATTATTTTTCTTTTTATAAATTGTCAGAATTCTGGTTACACTGGATGCTCCCGACAATACTTGTTGTTATATCCATAAGTTGGAAAATAGTAATCGGGGCTCGTTCAGGCAAATCATTAATTTCTGCTTTTCAGTATGGTTAAGTGTCTCTCTCGTGCTTTGTTTCACTCTTATGATTCCTTGATGTGGAGTCTCAAGGTGGACTCCAAACAACTCATGCATGATTTGAAAATCTCAACAGTTTTCTGTAAGCTATATTTACAGTATGCTGTATCTGACTATTCTATTTTATTGATTTAGGTTCAGTGGCAATGTTCTGTGTCAGTGCAGGAAGTAGTATTATGTCAATATAGCAAAATGTAAGAAGGCGGAGGTGATCTGTGGATCATCGCATAATGTTCTGTGAAAGGCGGCGTGGCTTAGGTGGTAGGGTGGTCGCAAGCACCTAACCCTGAATTGCTCCCGACTAACAGGTGGGCCTTGCATGGTTACCTCGGCAGTCAGTGTGTGAATGTGTGTATGAATGGGTGAATGAGAGGCAAACATTGTACAGTGCTTTGGATAAAAGCGCTCTATAAATGCAGTCCATTTACCATTTGCCATGAAAGGGGTCGTCTGTCCCATACAACAAGATACCACTAACATTTTAATACTTAACCATTAGTGTGATCTTTTCCCTAGCCTCAACCAAATAACCTTCCCAAAAAATAAAATACACTTGCTTTCATTGCTTTCATTTTAAGGCCTGGAAGAAGTGTGCAATCTGAACCATGTTTTGCAGATACATTACTTTTCCAAAATGTATTATTGCCAATTTCGAATATTTGTACAGGATTAGCTGATGTTTTTATTAGTATTTGGAGAAGCCACGCGTTTTATTCTGAAGATTTTAATAAGACAAATGCTAAAAATAACATTTCTGAGGTAGGTTTAAAATAATTATAAGTGGTTTAGAGCAAAGCCATTTCACACAACTCAAGTGTGATACTTGAGTCTACAAATACCAATATAATCACATCTGAGGCTTTTTTTGAGGATCTGACATTTTCACTGTGACTCAGAAATTTAAGGGAACTGATTCAGAAGGAAGATATGATCTTCCCTGTCGTGTGGGCGCGGGTGATAAGTGTAGAAATACATCTGTGGTTGTGTGTGCGTATACATGAGTATGCATACATGTGTCTTGGGGGTGAGTTTCTTCTGTGGTTGAGTGGAGAGAGCTCATTTGAAAAGACATGATTTGAGGAGCGATCAGGGAATTCCTCCAACATCATGCTCCTATAAATCATTTCTTTAATCAGCCTGAAATTCCCTCTTAGCTCTCAGCTGACGCACACACGCATGCACCTACACACACAACATTACAATGAGAAATGTCTGCCACAGGTTGACAGAGCGTGACGACATCGCATCGTAGGGGTAAACGAAGAGCAACCAAAAGATAAAGGTAGAGTGACTGAATGAGGAGAAAGTCAGGGAGACAGAGAAGAAGAGACGTAGTTCACCCAGGTTGGCAGAGTTGGTGCTGAGCAGTGCAGTGCCAGGCTGGTAATTGGATCGGAGAGTCTTTGGGGACGACGATAGACACTGGGTGAGAGATGAGGAGAGTAGATTGCTAAAATCCCTGTCTCCTGAGCCACAAGGAGCCATCTACGGGCCACATTACGCACTCATTTAGTTAATAGAATTCAACTTGGAGAATAAACAAGACTCAGCCTAATCATTATTCTGAGTTCTAGCCCCCAAAAAAGCACCAAAAATCTCCTTTTCATGTAAATTTTTACAAGGCATTTTAATCTGATATACATAAAAATCAAATGTCTGCACAGTATAGCGAGGAATCTATATGAATAACATCACTCAGCCTGAATGAGAGAGATAGAAAGAGATAGAGTGGTCCAATAGTTGTATTTCAGTAATACCTTGGTTTAATGGATGTCTGGTTTGGAATAAGGCTGCACTCAGTCCAATTGAGATTGTGTTGCGTTCGAGGGATGAGGTGATCCCCTCCATAAATCCTCTCCTAGATGAGATTGGGGTTCAGAGAAAGGGAATGAGCGGACGGTAAGAAAGACTGAATGATGCGCACAAATCCAGCTGGGGATTTTACTCTGTGTGTGTGTGTCCACGTGCTTGTGTGAGTGTGTGTAGGGAGCTGTGTCTCATATATGGGCCCTGTTGATCCTGCAGGCAGAGCTGGGGCTGTCGCTGACGCACAGACCTACCCACACACACCGTGGCAGCCCTAATGTTTCTCAGACACAGCTCTTTGGTGGACAATATTATTTGTTCTAGACAATTTCTGTTTCCCTCTCTCTCTCTTCCCTCTAGCTCCATTACTTCACACACACACTACAAAAATGCTCCTTGTCCCTCTTTCCAATGGAAAAGAATCATATCCTTCACTAAAAGTAGCAATTGCCGAAATGAGAAAAAAAAAAACTACATTCAAAACTTCACTTAAGTAAAAGAACACTAGTCTGAGGAGTACAATATACTGGAAAAATTACTCGTGGTGAAGAATGACTCCTCAAAGTAGTAGAGAGGATAATTACAAGCACAGAAATGTGTCCTGACATGATTACATAAAGAAGGAAGTAAGAGGAATAGGAAGGAAGCGAATAAGGAATGGAGAGATGGAAGGAAACACACAAGGCTAATGGATTACTACGAAGGAAGGAAGTAAAGAAGAAAATATATCAAATAGGAGGAAGGATAAAAGGACAAAAAAGAAAGGAAGAATATATATCAGAAATGGTTGGAAAGATGATATTTGTAATATGAGCATCCTGAATGAAAATGAAAACCAAAGTACAAATACCTCTAAATTGTACTGGAGTGTAGCACTAAATTAAGTCTAATTGTACTTGCTGTCCACCTGTGCTATTTTCTAAATGTAGATGAGAAAATGAATCAGAGAGAGGAAGAGAGGAGTGAAGAGGGAGGACAAAACAGCTGGAAGTGAAAGGACGCTTCAAGTGGATTAAGGGACAAGAGAAGGGAAGTCAATTGAGAGAGGAGGGAGAGGATGAAACAGCAGAAAAGGAGATGACAGGGAAAAGCACCAAAATGCTGCTGAGCGAGCGGCAGTCATCTCGAGCAGAGGCTGATGATGATTTTATTGGGTTCTGCGGGGCCTGGGGGACAGGGGAAGGGTCAGGTTGCCCATGTGTAAACAGCAGATGCGTAAAGCTGCCCGCACGCGGCATCACTGCGGGCAGTCATATGTTTGTGTTTGTGAACCTCACCCATCTGCTGCCGCTTCAGCCCCATAAGCCAAAACCTGTAAAGACATCGACAGTGACAGCTACCTCCAGCCTGCAGGATCCAGGTGCCATTAAAGGAGCGTTGCTTCCATTAGGTTTTACACAGTAGTCAGCAGTAAAGCGAGCAGGCCTGGACATGCTCCCGCTCATTAGCACTGTGGACTCTGCACTGGCAAAGTCTTAATTGTTTTTCTCTTTAACTGAGCAACTTCATCAATAATCATTAAAAGGTGCTCAAGCAGGTGGGGCGCTTCTTAACTTGGACACACATGGATTTACACACACAGGCACACGCACAATGACTCATGCATGACTTCTTTGAGCATATTCTATTCTATTCTGTATTCCTCTGTCAAATTAAAATTTCACATGGACTTGAAATCAGGCACCTGTTGATTACAGCTCACACTTATCTACAGTTTTGAGGTTCCTATGCAGATTTTGGTGCTGCATTCAACAAAAGATAAAGGTGGCTGGTTTTCAGCTCTCTGTCAATCACAGAGCCACTCCAAAAATAAATAAATAAAACCCTTCAAGCTGATCTGAAAGTAGGAAAGTCTCCAACATTAACAAGGTTTTTCAATCTGGCAGGTTGTCATCATGTCATTATTATGTCAAATTTTGTTGAATTTCATTTTCACAACACTCTGACAGGCACACTTCTTCACAGTGAATAATTTTACTTTTGATAGTTATCCATTTCTTGACTGCATTTTGGAAGCAGGACTTCTAATTGAGTATTTTGTATAACTTGTTGATGACAATGTAAATATATAATTAAGAGTAAACAAATAAGATGATTTTATCAAGAGATTTGACTGAAATGACATGAAGTGGTGCACTCCGGGAGAAACTGGTTAATTAATTATCCAATGAGGTTTAAGCAGTGATAAAAGAGTCCCTTCACTTTCCCTTCCTATTTTGACAAAGCCGGATTATATATGCAGCTGAAACTGCAAGGGCAGACGTCTTAAGTGATTTTTCGTGTAACACCGTGTCAAACCTCCATCCTAAACGAGATCTATTCAACTACTACACATGAGACAACAGAACATTTTCCATCCCCAGTATGAAGAAACATCTTGTTCTCATGCATGTTCAAGGCGACATTGATGTCCTAATGAGGACATCACCAACCCACAGAGAAAAGCAATTTGGCATTCTGTGGTGCTGATATCTGGGCCTTTAAAACCTGGGCTTTGGTGTTTAGTGTGTTTTATGGCTTTGGTACAGCGGTGTTTGATATTATCCTGAGGTTTACACTGTGAGGGATCATTTGCACTTAAAAAATAATAATCTGATTCAAATCTGCTCACTATTTAAAGTCTCACAATTGCAGGTTCAGAATCGCTGTTTGTTCAGGCTTGAACATCATACTGAACTCTTTGTACCTGCTATAAATATCTGTGCCTGAAGAAAATTGGTGACAGTGTGTCAGTGTTTTCCATTGCCAAGGTGTTTCAGCACCATGGACAACGCAGAGTGCTGTACAGCCATGCGTTGCAGTGAAATGATCCCCACCCGGCCCTGCATGAGCCAGCATTATCAGGACATAGTTGAAAATGTAAACATTTCAATTTAAGAGAACTCCATTGTATTTAGAAGTTAACTTTGGCAACAATATGACAACCAAAACCATTCAATTTGAGCTGAAAAATAGCTTGTTTAGAGCTATTGTGAACTACACCGGCATTTGTGTGCATAAATATCTATTATATATGATATTTCCTCCCATTTACCATGTATGCAGTGTAGCTGTATGTAGCTTATTACCCAACAGCAGTATTGGTAGGAAATGACTTTGAGAAGCTAAGCAGGAAAAAGACTTTTCAGCACACAAGAGAAGGAAATGTCTGTGCATGGACGTGGTATATAAAAAAAAAAAGCAAAGAAAAAAAAAGCAAAGAAAGAGAAGTTATAGTGCCTGTGCCATGCAGATATACTTTCTGTGCGGCTTGGGCATTCTCTTGTTCACTGTCAGTGACATCTGGCTTTATATTTGGGAGCATGCTGAGTTCTGTGAAGGTTGTCATAGCAGACTCTCCCGAATCGTATCACTCCTCCACCCGCTGTCTCTCTCCCCTTTTCTTTTCTCCATCTTTCTGTCAATCATTCTGTTTGTATCTCTTTTTTGCCGTTATTTTTCTCTCAGCTGTTGCCACTGCCACTCTCTGTCTATTTCTCTCATAACATACCATTATTAAATACACCCACACTGCTCGTCTCAGCTACCTATAATTCAAAGACTCATTACCTGTGCCCCCTCATTGTAAACATGTGGGGCTGACTTTCTAATTGCATTGTCAACCTTGTCCTTCAACTTTCTTTAATTTTTCCTACTTTTCCAACTTTATGTGTCACTTATCTGCATCGTGATTTGTCCATTTTTCAGTTCATTTGTGAATGTGTTCAGTGATTGTGATGGCTGTCTTTCCACTGCCTCTTATCTTTTACTCTCTCTTTACTAAAACTGTAAGGGGTGATGGTACTTTGCACCGTTTTCTCTGTCACCTCTCCACCTCCCTCCTCTGTCATCTGTTGCTGATAGTCGTGCAGAAAGTGGGCCCCGGGGCAGCCTATTTGTATGGGTTGCGTGCTTTCAGAGCCAGCCGAGCTGACAGAAATGCTTTACAGCAAAATGCATTGTGTGTTCGGTTTCACACTTACACACAAATCATTCTTGTTCATTTACTTTCCTGTCATGGAGAGAGGCACTGCGCTGGGTGAAAGTTTGCCTGCCAAGTAAGGATTTTGTCTATGTGTGTGTTTGTGTGTGTGTGTGTGTGTGTGTGTGTGTGTGTGTGTGTGTGCAGTAAAGCCTGCAAATGTTAAGAATAACTTGGGAATAAATGCTATTGGTCCCTGTAGTCATGCATGAGATGAAGAGAAAATAGGAAATTGAAATTTAGCAATTTCAGTAAAAACTGGAAAGTTGGGCCATTTTAGCAAAAGATATATTGCTATTATTACTATTAGTATTACTACTCTTATTATTACTCTTATTAATAATAATATTATTAATACATGCATGCATTTTAGCGCCGCTGTTGAAAGAGATCATTTTAATAAAAAGCTGCAAGGGTAATTAACTTGGGAATCGAGGTTGATAATTCTGTGGCATTTTAATTTATTTGATTCCTGGTTCATTTTGCATAATTATACTGTGCTGTGTTATTTTCACCATCATGTCATCGTGTCATCTTTTTTTCTACGCAAAGTAAACTTTATACACATGGGCCTGGTATTCGGCAGTTTTGAAAACGCAAATAAGATGGCATTTACAGCATTTTCAGCTCATATCTCCACACCAACGTGCTCCTCCCTCACTGCTCACTGGCATTTGTGGCGTGGTGTCTGAGTGACAATGGAGAGAGATGTGGATCTAGACTAGTAATTAAATCAAGGCCTGCCGCTGTTAAACATGCGGCTTCCAGGGGTGACAATGCTTACTGACGCAAATGTCAACTGCCTCCTTGCATTCCAATTTGGTGTAATTTGCTAACGCAAAGCTAAATACTGTAGCTCATTTGAGACCACAAAGTCAGAAGAGAAAAACAGCAGCACTGAGAAAAGCACATGTTGGGGGGCAGATAAAGAAAGATGAGAGCACATTGTTTTTTCATCCATTTCTCTTGTCCACCCAGTCCTTCCCTGGACTGAGACAAGAAAATAGTCCTAGAATATTTTCATTCAGCCTGCAAATATTCCATTGCATACATGAATACACTGAGAATACAGTTTATGCCGTAGTTATTACAACAGTAGGTAAGACACTGATGACATGTGTGGCTTTCTTCATGGCTTTTTGCCATCTTTGTTAAGAAGTAGAGGAAGTTTTTAGTTTGTTTTATTTTTGCACCACAGGGTGTTCAGATTTTTTCACTTTAGGCGTCTTGGCCCTCTCTGACTTCCTCCTCAGTGACTAGCCTGGATGTGATTCAATTAGACTAATTAGTGTTTGTTTTTATTATGGGGGCCTAACTGTGTGTGACACAATACCCACAAGGAAACATTTTTATAAAATATCATTATTCTGTTATTATCTGGATTAACTTTAATAGCTACATAATGTTAATTAAGAACACTGTTGCTGTAAATAGCAACTATGCATGTAGCTAGGGAAGAAATGCAACCTATAGATTTGCATAACTGGCATTTATGTCTAAATGTTGTTATAGAGGCTGTAAAAAGACAGCATTCTTCTCAGTTAACCTGGCGCCTGGCTCTGTCTGCAGCTGCCTTCACCCAGAGTCTCTGCTTCTGCGTCTCTTCAGGCAGTGTTAGCCTCCTGATGCCGTTCATCATTGGAATTATTGGCGTTGGAAACACAAGCGGTGCTTTCAAGAATGAAAAGCTCAGTTTTTTTTGCACATTTTGATGCCTCCACTTTGCAGGCATTTATTTTTTATCTCCCAGTTTTTCTGCCCCACCTTTCGCTTTTTGGAAGGATTCCCTTCCATTTTGGCACGTTTCCCTCTACAAAATACTACTGTCTGATCTCGCTAATCAGCTCACTGACGCTCCATTCACCAGGGGTGGGATGGTGCTTTCTCTCTCTCTCTGCCTGCCCACCAGGAATTGTTTTGCTTCTCCTGATGGCCAGTCCTCTACTGACTCCCTCCCAGCGGTAATCTGTGTCCTGTTGCCTTGACTGTCCACCGTTATCATGTCCGTCTGTTCCACACAGTTTGTTGAGGGAGAGCTCACATCTGAGAGAAACACCCAAAGGGGTCTTGTTTGGCCTGGAGATAGACATCAATAAATTTGTTCTATGACCAAAGCCACTGTATTTATTCAGAGAAAACTTACAATTTGGAGCAACAAATGAGGCAGAGGACAAACAAAAATGTGAAGCCACATGCTGCTCAAAAAGTTGCCTTGTGCATCGCCTCATGGAGAACTGTAAAAAGTTAAGGCAGAATGTTTGGTATAATACATATTATCACTCATACCACAAACTGGTACGTACTATATGCATGCAGTACAATTTATAATAAAAAATACATGTAACTATGAGGTCATTTTACTATTAAGTCAACATTTAACAGCAGGTTGAAAACAGGGCTTTATCATTAGTAATTTACTCCGTAGAACCCATCACGATTAAATGAGCAGAGAAAGAGGGGAAGACGCGCAAGAGAGGAGAATATAGAGAAAATAGCATTTATTAGTGTGGTCCTTAAGTCTGTCTTAATTCAGGATTAATAGACAATAGTGTACTTACTGTCGGTTGCCGTGGAAATGAGACATTAGTTGAAGAGAGTGCAATCAAAGTTCGGCCGCTGAATGCCATACAGGCACATCTTAAGCGGAGAAGTGAGCAGTAAAGGAAGAGTGATGCCTACAATTCAAGATAAAGCCATTTAAAGCGCTACTTTCGCTTCAGAACCACCTGTGGAGGATAACCGAGGAAATGTTTTTAAATAGGACTCTAATAAGTGTGAAAAAGCAAGTAGGATGTGCAGATATACCCAATATTGTGATGCTTTAAGGCCCCCACTGTTAAGACCCCCTGTAAGCCATAAACAACAATACTTGCTAATTTGTTTGCTCCCCATGCACACAAACACAATGTTATGAGATCGTAATGAAATTAGATATAAGGAAGTGAACTGAATATTAAGTCTTAGATTTTAACCTCCAAGCATGGGATAAAACTCCAACATGGCGAGTCTTTACTGATTCATGCAAATCAATGGAAGCACCTCTAATATACACAAAATAAATGTAGACAGTTTGGTACCGTTGTTGTTCTCACTACAGTGGGTGTTAAATAACCAGCCAAGAGCATAGCGTGCAATAATGATGATGATGAAAAAAACAAGCCAAGGGCTCCAGCAGCAGACATGTATAAATATTTACTGTATAACATACTATAGTCTCTTCATATGTCCTGCTCCTCCAAGAATCCACTGTGCAAGCTTCCCAAAAACCACTAGGATGTTCTATGACATTTCCCTGACTGCTAAGATAAAGGTTGATATTTTTTGGCGGAAATATTTGTTGGAAATAAAGGTACCAGGCATCAAAAACTGCATGGGTGAGGGAGCACTGTGATTGAGGAGGCCTGGAAAGCTCAGTCAGTGAAGTGTGCCTTTTAGATTTTCGCTAATTTTCCTTCCTGTGTTACTTGAAAACCTCAATCATTTATAACTTATTTGAGTAAAACTTTTAAGCACTTCTTCCTAACTAAAACATTATTATAATTTTGACCAGAAAGGAGCAGCACACTTATTACCAAAAGACCTGCAATAACTGAGTCATTTTGACCCCAACATTCAACTTCTTTTCTTGCAGCATCTCCGACCAGAGTCAAAGCAGTAATTAGCCCCAGCTTAGCCTTCAATTAATTTCACTGCATGGTGGTTTTCAAAGCAAGCTCATTTCACTGTTTTTTTTCTGCCACTCATAGGGCACAGACTGAGATGTGCGTGGGAATCAACTACATTGAACTAAATTCTATCAGAAACTTTCAGTCTAACTAACTTGCTGCCCTTTCCCAAAGGTCTCACTCATCACAATCTTAATAATCTTTATATATGCTGCCAGTCCTAACCAGTCAAGACAGCAAATGTGATACATTGAGACTTTTGCATCCTAAAAATACATGCACTAACCCGGTATTACAGGAGTAACTACATGAAAAACACTAATTCGTATCACACAAAACCAGCATCACTTGGAGAAATAGGAATTGAATACAAATGAGCTCACTTTTGTTACAAAGAATTGTTTGTAATTGCAACACACCCTGCACTTGAAAGAAAAAGACAAAGTTTCGTGCCAGGTTCCCTTTTCCAAGTGTCTGTATGTTCCCAGATCTATTCAGGTACCAGGATGAATGAGAAGCACAGTGACTGAAAGTTATCTCGTTTCTATTCCCTCTCACTTTGTAAAGTCTACGTAAACTGCAGGTTGAGTACAGATGGTGGTATAAATGATATTTCCCTCTTCTGTCTGCCCTTGGTTTATCTTGAGCTTTCTCTCCGCTCCCGTTTATCATTTACTGTTAAAAAGGACAGTGAGAGACAGAGAGGGGGGAAAGGAAGATGTTTTTGAGAAAAAAAACTCCAATAATAAACAGAGGAGGAATGAGGGGAGATGAAGGGGGAGAAAGTGGGAGCTCATGGGGATTCGGCAGATGCACCCTTTGATTGACTAATGAGCTTCTCCGCTTGATCCGTGCGCACACGTGTATCCGAGACCGTGTGCATGTACGCAGTAGAATTACACAAATGTAATGCAATGCAATGGTGGAAGAAAATAGGAGATTGTTAAGTAAATGAATCACCACGGTGTCCAATTATGACTGAAAGTACTGCATTCAGATTTCACTGAAGTAAAAGCAAAAAAAAGAAGAAAAGCATTAATTTTCAGCTCATGTATCCAAAATAAATATAATCATAGTGAAGAATTGTGTTTAGCCAAGTATAAACCTTGCATTCTCAATTTTTGTTTTTTTGTGCTTTCAGTTAACTGTGTATTACTCCATAGTAACTCCTTCCTTACCACGATAGTAACCCTTTCCCTACACCCCAGTAACAACCTCGTACCACCCTAGCACCCACTTCTTTGACCTTAGTAACCCCTGTACCAGCCTAGTAACCTCTTCTTTTACCATTGTAATGCCTTCATACCACCTTAGAGAGAGGTTTAAAGAACGAAAGAAAGACTGAAGGGAAGAGGAAGACAAGTAGAAAAATAAGACAGAGGACAGTGATTAACAGAATGTCCAGTCCAAACTTCTGCTTCCTATTTGAGTGAATACTCAGTATTTACTTTCCAGCTTGAGTGCCGTGATTTTGTGAAGTGCAACGTGTTTTCGTAGCCTAACCTAATCTTCAGCAACTTATAATGTTTGAAAATACAGACACACAAACACATACACAGGAACACACACGCGCTGCTGTGGCCGCTCATTTGCATGACAAAGGCTTGGTTAATTATTTAGGAAGCCTTATTTGATCAATACAGGAGAGCTGTATCCGACTGCAGGGACAATCTGAGACACTGGATTCTATAGGCCTTCATTATTCATGAGAACCAGAGAGAGAGGGGAGGACTGGGTGAGAGGGAGGAAGGGAGAAAAGAGAGGGAGCAACAACAAAGGCGGCAGGGTCTTGTTTCATGTGTATTAAAAGTTTTCCTTTTTTGGTGCTGATGAATATTTTACAGGCTTTGAAAACTTAGATGGGACCTTTCTGTCGGTAGAGGTGAGAGCAGAGGGGAAGGGTGAGGTGGTGACACTGCTACTCTGGTGACTGTGGTTTGTCTTGGGGTGAGGAGGTCAAAGGACTGGGAAAAAAATGGTTTTGGGATGTGGATGTGTGGTTTTTGTGTGTAATGTACATGTGTATGTGTGTGAACTGTCTGTGTTTGAAGTGTTACACGATAAGACACTCTTTGAAAAACGGAACCCTTTGCTTTGATTGAATCGTTTCTGTCACAAAGCTCAGTAAAATAGCTTTCACCTGAACGTGAAGCTGCTAGGTGACATCTGCCTCGAAAATAGTTCTGTTTTGGTTTATAATCACCTGTTGATTTATGAAATTTCTAGCACAAACACATACTTGTTCAATTTGTTTTTGCATTCTTCGTTTGGTTCTGTAAATCTGGTGCTTTATCTACATAGATCTTGACGTTCATGCATCTGTCTCCCCAAGAGACACCTCTCAATAGTTAAGCATATGGCACAATAATTACCTCTCCTCACCAAGGAGATGATGTTTTTACCCGTATTGGTGTGTCTGTCTGTTTTTCAGCAAGATTGATCGAAAAGTTAAGAACCAATTTCATCCATTTTTGGTCACCTACACAACATTTCACATGTAGAATTTCTGAATGAGGCCAGAGCAAATCTGTATCCTTGTTTTTTCTGATTCTGATACTTCTGATTTCTAAATGTCACATAATATTTAGAGCAACACAAAATCATGTAATCTTTTAAGTTTACATGCATTTCGATATAGCTACATGGGCATGGTTGCACTGTGGCTGTGTCTGTGTGTTTGTTGGCATGCTTGGCATTCTGATCAGTCACAGGTACATCTCTGCTCTCTAGCACAGCCAGGGGGCGCTCAGCTATAAATAGTCTTACTCTTGCAGGAGTGTCTGTTCTGTCCTCCACCCTTTCTCCCCTCGAGCCAAGCTCGAAGGTGTTGGAGGTGGAAGTCGGCTTGTGACTGACGGTGAACTTGTCTCACTGGTATGTAAACAAACAGAACCTTACCAACACAAACGCGACCTCATCTGACCTGCAACATGTAGGCTGACCTTCTTGTTGCTGTCGGTAAAGTTGCACCTCCAAAAAACATCAATTGTCAGAAAAATAAGAAAAACATGTTGATACCCACACACATCCATATAAAAGGCACACATACAAAATACTGAGGTAAACATCATCCCACAACAAAAACATAATTGTTCCCTGGTTAGAAATCCATCCCCTTTTATTGACTTCTTCCCCGCTGTAACACGCAGCTCATTTGGATCTTGCTTCATCAGGGAATTTTTTATGTTGCCCCGATGCGGCTCAGCCTTTTGACGAGTAGGCGAGTTATGTGTCTGTGTAAAGAGTGTAAAGAAAGCAGAAATGGCAGAGAAACTTCTGGTGGAGATGAAACCTGGTGAAGATTCAATCTGAACTGATTGTCGTACGGGTCTCCTTGTGTATTTCTCAGTTCATCAGCAAACCAGATACCACAAAGACAGCTTTTTTTCAGTCATTTCCAAAATGTGCCTAAACTGCACATTGATGAAAAACTTTGTGGGAAGAGTGAGTACCAGGTAAAAGTTCCTTTTAAGGCCCTGCACCACAATAGAATGACAGATGGTGGTCATCAGGTGAGATGCATTGAGTGAAAGTGGAGGAAACTTGGATCCTGCCTCTGAGATGAAGAAAAAGGGGCTATTTTTAGGGAGACATATTTTGTTCACCTTTATGACTCGTGCATCTGTGGGAAATGTTACCCACTGTGCATATGAAATTGCTGCCAGATCCGTCCGCGTGCGTGCGTGCGCGTGTGTGCGCATGCGCCTGTGTGTGTTTGTTTGTGTGCGTGCGTGCGTGTGTGTGCATGTCGCCCTGTCTGCTTGTGTGTGCTGCTTACATGCACGTTTGACCGAGCATTCATAATTGGACTTGGTAGCTCTTTAGTCTGTGACTTGCCGCTGTCGTCATGCCAACCAACCATTTTCCTTTTGTGCTGCTCCCAGTTTGTGTAGCAATGGCAACACATAGCACAGATTTATGCTCCAGTCATTAGTCCACAGGCCCCATCTGACTTTTCATGGTGATTCTTTTGTGTCCTTTGGTAAAGTCCTAGTTTCTTTGTGACAATAGCATTGCATCCATCCTGTGTAGCTTTCTGGGGTAAGGTAAGGTCTGAGTCCCAGCAAATATGTCTGTGGCATCTGTCTGTGTACGGCATACTGTGCATGTCAGAAGTATGTCAGTGTGCCAGTCTCATTAAGAGATTACTCCTGCTCCAAGGTACCTCTCCGAAGCATCTGATTTGACTGAGACATGATAATCCTTCCAATCACGACACCTGCTGTGTTGTCATCTGGAGATCAAGAATGCAGGAAAGATGGAGGAGGAAGTGAAAGAGGAAATGAGATAGAAGAGTGGAAAAACACTCGACTCACGACTGAGGACCAGAGCCGTCTGTGTGAGAAGTGAACTCTTCTATCTCTTGAAAGTGACTGTTTGCCAATTTGTTAGTCTGACCCAATACGTATTTAAATACCATTGACCTCACAAATCCGTCTATCACCATCTGTATTTCCCTCCCCTTCTCCAAGAAATAAGTGGAACCACTAATTAATTATCAGTTTAAATTTGATCGTATTATCAGATGCAAAGACAGTGTATTTATAGCGTGCAATCATCTAATTGGATGAAACAAACAGATACTGTGTCTCTCCACCTGCAACAATAATTGGTAAAAGAAGCATAAATGACTGCTCAGTAACACCTGTGATTTAGAAAAACGGGGTGTAATTTACACCATAAATCACAATCATCATTTCGAATTTGACACGTATTACAAATACAAAAGCTGCAGGTATAAAATACATGCAGCAGAACTGAATCCTAACATTCATCAGTACATTTAACTCAACAGCTTCAGCCCAATCCAAATTTCAGCTCAGCCGAGTCTGATCAGCTGAAGTGCATCATTTGTGGAGTGGTGCTCAATCAGTCCTATTAATGGATTAACAGGCGCCATGTAAATGTTGCCTTGGTGGCTCCGTCTATCTTGTGCTCACACAATTGTTAAATATGAAGTTCGTATGAAAAGTAATAGCCAGTCTCATGCCATTACCCTGCACTTCTGTTGCCATTAGCAACCAGTAGAGTCCTTTTCAATGTAGTCTGTCACTGTGTGCGAACGTGTGTGCACGAGAGGAGACAGACACAGACTCAGCGGAAGAGAGAGTGATTATGAAGAGTGAATCAAAGAGAGATGTGCTGGATTCTGATCATTCAGAGGGAAGGAAAGGACACACGCTGTGTCTTGACAGATGTAAATGTCAGCCGGGTAGTTGAATGGGTTTGAATGTGAATAGCTTACATATGTCTCTATCTCTATAATATACAGTATGTGAATGCCTAACAGAGAATGTGGGGGTGGAGACATACAGTATAACAGAGATACGTCTGACACGAGGAGCCCTGAGGAAAGTCTTGTTCTACACCATATGTGTCGCCTCTGCTGTGCATTTTACCCAAGCTCCGTCTTGTAAGCGTGCACTTTTGCAAGGTGAATTAAAGGAGATGCAACTAATCACCGAGCTCGCTGTTAGTCTCGACTGCCTTGTCTGTTCCTGAGCCCTGGCGCCCTGCTGGGAAAGATGAGAGACTTGATTACAGTCAAATTAGCAAATGAGCAGGTTAATTACAGAACCAAATTCCTCTATAAGAACTGTCATTTCTCTGAGCTCCACTCTCGCTCTACTCTACTCAGCCAGCCAAAAGAAAAGAGAAGGAAAGGCGTAAAGGAGGTGAGAAGCAGAGGAAGACTGCTTTTTCTGCGTTCACTTTCAAGAAAACTCCCCGGTTTCAGCCCATCTTAGCTCAAAGGCTTGGTGTTTGAGGTTAAGGGGAAACGGCTGCATCAATAAGCTATTCTTATTTTTCACAGGACACTTTTCCCCCTTCATTCTCTTCCCCTCTCCTTTCCCACACTCAGGAGACTGCATCAAACCCCCTCACTCGAGCTTTATACGCACTCTCTAGCTTGCTGGCTTTCATCCTTCACTTCACAGGAGCCTTTGGGAGGCTTCAGATTTTTTTATTTGCTACAACCACGTAGAAGAGGAATTTCTGAGACATCACCTAAACTTCGCAAGGACGTTCCATTTCACACAGAGAAGGAGTGGAAAAGTAATTAGGCTTTTCCCTCTGACCTTGGCTCGCGCAGTTCACAGTTGGTCATCTGGTCAGAAAATATTCTAAAATGAACGTCTCACCACAGAGTATGCACTGTTTTGCGTTGTGCATTGGGTGTGTGTGTGTGTACGGGCATACGTAAGTGTGTGTCTGTCTGTGTGTGAGAGAGAGAGAGAGAGAGATACATTTTCTTGGCAGATGTGTATGAAGTCTGGAGCAAATGGTGTGAGAAGCTGCGCAGCTGGCAGAGGACGAGGAGGGGGCTAGTGAGGAAGACGGGAGACACACACACATACATGCACATAAGCGATGATGATTGCGGCGAGTGGGACACACACATTAACTGTGACTCACACCAGTTTAGTTACCAGACACCATCATTTTTGTGTCATCTGTGAGGCGACCATTTCAAACACCACTCCGCTAACGTAATTTCTCTCGCATCATCATCATCTGTCATCAGTTCAGTAAATTACTCTGCAACAGTGTTTCCACTGATTTTGTAGCCACATTTCTTAATGGAGCGCAGGTTGTAAAAGTTGGTCTTAATAGATTTTATGGCCACTCTTGATGCTTGTGTCCAAGGTCTTTGCAGACAGATGCAGGGAGAACGATGCAAGGCTTCTGTTTGGTAACCAAGAGCAGTGAGGCTTTCTATATTTTATCTGCCATTCATATTTGAGCGGAAAGGAAGATGGGAGAGAACATTGGAGTGGTAGGAGAAGCTGACTGCGCTCTCTGCTTTGGCTCTGAGTATCTTTCAGCGGAGGGCTTTCTTTACAGAGGGAGATCAGCGCAGGTTATCCCTTTTAAATTACATCATCAGCAGAAAAATCACGCCCCTCCCCCGCCAACCCTTGTTCTTTCTTCCCCCACATCCATACTTCTCTCCTCCTCCCCACTTAGACAACTCTATTGGATTTTTACTTCATTTCAAATGAATTGAACTGCGGCACTCATGTCAAAACGAGCCCAGTCGATTGCCTAAATTTAACTATGCACAGTTATCGTGACTGCAGTGCAAGCCATTTGCGGGAAGCCTAAACATTATAAACAAATAAAGCCGCCGTATTGCCTTCAGGCCCTTGGTTAGGAAAGCACTGCAGTGTCTGGTGAATGGGCAGCCAGCATGAAATCCAATATAGGACCGCGTGAAGAGGAGGAGGGAGAACACTCGAATCCAATCTTCATCAATATAGCGCTATACAAGACTGGTACGGCTGCTACCACCAAAATACAACCACTTTTATTTTGACCACTCCATGGCACATCTACTACTACTCGTAGTACCACCACTGCTTCTCTCACAACAGCGGGGAAAAAGCGCAGTTTTTCTTCTGCTTTTTGTTGTTCTGCACAGAGCTGTAAGATATTGTTCTTTCTCACCGGAGTGAGGAGCCCCAGTTATTCTTAAAAATGCCTTTTACCGACTGGGATTTGTCACTTTTTTGTTTTAGTGCAACACTACACTTAATCAAGTACCAGTAGACGATGTGATCATGGGCAAATTATAGGGGCTCCTGGTCTCAGGTGGTCTCGAAACCCCTTCCCTGTACGCTGCTGTCCAAACATAAACAGTAAATCTGACACAGTTACAGCATCGTCATGCATCGGGCTCTAAAATCGAAATCACAATATCTGACAGCCGAACAGATTTTTACAAATTTCACTTTTCCACATCACCATCATATCTGCAATTTCACACGATACTGCGAACGCCGCGGTCTCTCCTATCTCTCCTATCTCTCCTTCCAACTCTGCCCTAGACTTTGTTTATCTTATCACTATGGCCTAATGGTCTGGTATGGTACATCAGATGTGAGGGAGAAATCACCAGGGGTCCAAGTGCTGTGAGAGATGCACACCCAGAGGACTCCTTTCTCATCTCTGATTTGCTGAAAGCCTCCGGTTGCCATGGAAACGCTTTATCACCAGCAATTATTGTGACATTGACCCAGAGCAAGGACTGGGGTTGAGTGCTGATGACCTCACACCATTTGTTGCAGGGTGCTGTTTGATGACCTGTGTGCTTGTATCCTTCAGAAATAGAGGAACATTTCCTCGGTTTCTGAAGGATACAAGCACACACACATACACTGCTTGCCGTCTTGCTTTGTGTTTGTGGTTTTCGCGAGCACTCTGTTTCAATATATTTTTATGTTTGCATGCAATCGTTTCCTTCAGTTGACGTTTCAGCATGCGCACACAGACAAGGTTCAATACGTGGATAGTGGTCATGTGTTACTCTGAATGGTTGACCTTGAGGCAGCTGTTGCTGTACCTGTTGCTCTTTGTGCGGCCCAAATCCAGCCAATCCTACAAAAGCCAAGCGTTTACTGCCACTGGCTTTCAGTTTCATCACGGCAAACAGGTTCCATCTTGACAAGTCATTTATACTCGTATTCAATTTTACAGGCTTATTTTCCGTAATACAAGTGAAACAAATCTGACATTGGGATGTGATACCTCATTTGTTTCTGTCATGGAAAAGTGGGACAGTTTTCAAATGAAGACACGATTCTAAGTAATCACCAGTCACAGCACTTTTGTGAGGAATCAGGTAATATGCCAAAACCCACCCCTCTGGGTACATGACTATTAGCCTAGTTTGTGCTTAAACGATAATTTAAAGCATTGAATATTGAACACAAAATATCATTTTGGATTAAATGTATATGGTGTTATATATATATATGGGTATTTTTTTTTGTTTTAGTGTACCCTCAGGACAGTCGGTAAACCGCCTTTTGCAGATAGTGACATATGCCTTAATCTGGAGTAATCTAGTGTGTCTTAATTTTACTATAACTACGGCTGCATTAATCAATTTCTCTGTCTTGGGTTTGCCATTGCGTATACAACTATCTTATGAGGGTTTTTTTTGAGATAGCTTTAGCTTTTTGTTCAGCTCGACTGCAGACTGATCTTGCAGAAGCCTGGCTGTCTGTCTCCCCTCTGCTCCTCTCACCCCTCATTTCATTTCTTCAATGTGCCTTCCCTGCCACGTCCTCTCTAATAAAGCTAAATCTAGCATGCTAAATGGGACCAGTCAGCTATGTCATTGGTGTTGGAGAAGCCGTGGTTGCATTGTAAGGACCCCGAAGGCACATCTACCACTCAAAGACGAAGAGTTGATAAGTGGCATTTACAGCTGCAGTAGGCACAGACAATGAGGACACACACCGTGTTTGTCCTTTTTACTACAGATTCTGTTAAGTGTGCACAATCTGATACTAAACCCAATGATAGATGTGCAGATTAATGACTAACTGAGCATGGAGTCTGGTTGATGTAGCATCGTGTGCAACAGGAACGATGACACTGATCTGACTTTTACTATACCCAAAGTTTGCTACCCACAATGCCCAGAGGTGCGGTGGAACACACTCGTGAGGTGAGCACATGTGAGCAGTAACTCTCAAATATTCATGCCGCACATGCATCCCGAGACAGGGGCATCCATGTGTGGGCAGGAGAGAACAGATAAAGTAACACAGTCAAAATGTGTATGTGAAAGTGCAACTGTAGCTCCAGTCAAGATCGGCACTGGAGCAGAGATCAAGAGTAGAGAGACGCGCTCTGCAGGATGCCAGCCTGTCGATTGTGCTGCTCTCAGCTTCAGAGTTCTTAGCTTCATGATTTTGGATAGAATCTAATGGTTTTGAAGTGTGAGTGCACACAGTAACACAAGTGGAAAAGCACCGTAATATTGGACCCTACATGACAATCCAAAACCACACACACTTAAATGCACACACATAGACACAAATCACATACAGGAGTTGACTATAGCCCGCACTAACGCATTAAAGGTGCTTCATACAACAGCCTCTCACCGAAGATAGAGAGGGGAAGTGAGAGAAGCACAGACAGTGACTGCTCTGCGTTTGTTAGGAAAACACGCTCGCAAGTGGAAACGGCAAGTTTGTAGACATATTTTTATGAGTTGAAATTAAAACACAGATTATCTTTTTTGATTATCAAGCTATTTGATGGTGTACAAATTTGATCATAAGCGTAACCATTGTAAAAGCTGAATCCATGCCATTTTCTTTTGGTTTAGCCTCCAGTTGTTTAAGCTGCCTTTGAGAAACATCTATCACTTTTAATTTTCCATCGAGCTGAAAGTTTGCAAACTGCAAAACGCAAGCAATCCTCATTTGATCATCATCAGCCCTGAGTTATGTGCTTAAATTTTAAACTTTATTTGCATGTGTACTTACTCACCTATGACATACACTTATTATCAGCCCTTATTCTCTTGCCAAAGTGTTTAAATGTGTGTTTATTTTATCCTAACTATAGAAGTTGTTAACCCCTTACACCCTGGTAAATGAAAGAGCAATTAAGTAGAAACATCTTTTTAATTCTATAACTTTTTGTATACTCATCACAGAACCATGAAAATTGGGTGAATTGAAGAAGTCACTTAAAAGGCATTAAATGTGAAGCTATGGTATTTTCATATTTCACTTAAAATTCTCTTTATGATTGTATATAAATTTCCACAAATGGTCTCCTAAACATTTAGTATCTGTGGAAAGTTTTGCTATTTTGTGAAAAATGGTTTGTTTTTGAGGATGCATCCATCGCATCAGAGTTTAAGAGCTTACGTGCTATTATGTGTTATCTGCCATTTTACTTTGCCATTGAAATACACAATTGCCCAACGTTTTCATGGCTAAATCGTGATAAAAAGTGCATAAAGGAAAATATTGCAATTATGGTTCAATGTTCAATCAGCTTAAAGTGAAAATCCATTGAGGCGGTAGTCTGTTGATTCGGCTTCATGCGCTACAGGAGAGATGTCACTGATCTCATATTTACCATATCTGAAGGTTATTACTCCGCAGGCCCACAGGCACTGAGAAAACAAAACACTCTGTGGTCAACTTAAGTCAAGGGAAGAAACACAGTCGATTGTTTTTGACCTACCTGGGATGGAGTAAGATTCCCATATACGGTTGACAGTCTGGTCTCCTCCCCTCTCTCCCTCCTATTTGACATTTCCGCCTGAGGAAATGACTCTTCTCTGGCATTTATTCACTGCTCCGGGGTTGCACAGCCCTGTAGCTGCTGTCATTTATTTTTTTATTTTTTTATTTTTTTGTATGTACGTGTTAGTGCACACTCTACATTTCGGTGAAACAAGAGCTTGTATATTTCTCACTTTCCTGCTAAGAGATAGAATAGTGGGGGGGCACCAAGGATTGCCTCAGTGTCCCTCAGCATTTCACCTTCGCGCACAAGTATTGCATTTTTGTACACACACACACACACACTCACACATACACAGTCATTGCATGTTGTACAGTATAAGCCAGCCAAAGCCTTCAGTGTGTCACCTCTGTCATAGTGTTAATTAGACAGTGTCACCGGCTGTCCCCAGTGACATTTATTGCACATTTGAATATTTTACCCAGACAGATGGTAAGAATGTCAAGGCGTGACACTGAGTTATTAAGCTCTAGCCCTCTCCCTCGGCGACAGAATGCAGGGCTTGTCAGCACTCGATTGTTTTAATAACTCACTGGCAGTACTGCAGCAAAGTTTGCCCTGACTCTCTGTGCTGATGCTAGTTCTGGGGGCATAGGTGAAAGAGCACACACACTTGCACTTGCACACATGACAGGCGCCCACATCCTCCACCACCGAATGATGATGAGCTGGAATTCCCTCTCTGAATAAAAGACCTAGTAGCATCCTTCTGTGACCTCTCCCCTGACATTATCCATCTGCACACTGCCATGCGTTTCTATATCTCACATGACCTTCACCTGCACTAACATTGTTGTCAGATACACAGCTTGGAATGAATGCACACCACAATTCCAGAGTGTGATACCACAGTACCACGCTAGGTGAAATCCTTCCCCATAACATGACCTTTCTTACATAATTAGCCTAAATTTCATGGGAGAAAGTAAAGAGTAAATATTGCTCGTAGACCAAAGTTTCCTGCTGTCATCGAAAACAAATATTCAATCATGCATTCTGGCTTTATTTTCGCTAACTTATGAAGCATGGCCGCTCGGGCACTATTTTACCCAAATGGACAAAAAAACAAACCAAAAAACCTCAGAAGATTCAAGCTGAAGAGTGCGAGGTTTCAGATTTGCAGGGGCCATCTTATAGCATATATTCAAAACAGTTACACTCGCACTCACAGGTGAAAAAAGCGAACATATGAGATTGACAGAGATAACAGTAGGTGTGTTGCATTCACCTGGTTGGGGTGCAAAAGCAGTGACACCTGTTAAAATGAAGTGAAGAGCTTCAGTGAGGTGTTAAATGATGGCCAGCTGAGGATCAAACAATGGCAGATCATTTTGCAGAGGTGATAATAGTACACATAGAGAATGTTTAATAACCACACAGACAAGCTGGTAAAATCCAGTTTCAGTTCTACGTTTTTCAGCTCAGCTTTAACACAAAGAGACAGGACGCTTTATATTAACCCCTTTCACACCGGCAAATGGTTTGGTAATTGAGTACACTTTCAGTTTGTGTTATTTAAAGGACTACGGATAGAGATCACGGGCCTTTTCATATTCGCACCCCATTAAGAACTGAGTGTACCACATGGAAAAGGTATGAATTTCTAAAAATGTCTCTGATTAAATTTTTTCTTTAGAAAAGTTAGGATTTTAAAAAATCCTTTTTTTATTTAATTTTTTATTTTATTTAATTTTTTTCCTTTATTTTATCTTGATTATAGATATGTTGGGGAAGATTTTCTTCCATATTATTAGTATTTGGTATCTTTGGGCCTTTCACTAGAATTTAAAATAATCTTATTTTTAAGACTACTATTTCCCCATAGCCAACCAGGGCAGTTTTTGCTGTACATGGAAGCAAAGAAAAGCATTTAAAATGCTTTGCTATGCTGAGAGAACGCGATTAACATAATAAACCGAGCACACTTCTCAACAGTATTGCCGCACAAACTCAGTGTTACAGTAAAATTAGCATTAACGGCTGAGTAAATATCTTTTACACTGTGAATTTTGCATTATTAATTTATTATGTCGAGTGCGAAAAACTGAGGGAAACAAGAGGAAGTTCATGTATCACAGTCACTGCTGTGGCATCCATTTAAAAAGAAGCATGGTTATAAATTTCAAGCATAGTCTCCTTTAATGCAGATACACATTGAATAAATGTTGATTCATGGGTAATATTAACAAGCCTGGAACCCCCAAAGAATACTGGCATCCTGTCAGAAACATCAGTAGTGCATGAACAAATTGAATTCTCTGTTATTTTTGCAACAGTGTGACTCTCTATTATAAGCCCTGTTTGTTTAGTTATTGCAGTAATATCCTCCCTACCATCACCATGTCTCATTCCCAGAGCTCATTCTCATCTTGTCCGTCATTTCTCCCATGAGTTTTTGAGCTGTGTGTAATTACCCAGTTTGTTTGCACCTTGGCTCTAACTGCCTTGTCTTGTCACAGCCAGCTTTCGTTCACAGGAAGCGTGTGTATGTGAGGCTTTGCATGCGCCAATCAGTCTTTAGCAAATATGGGTGTGACGAGCAAGAGCATGCAACAGTGCTAGCAGTGTGCGTTTCTCAGCACATGTGTGCATCACCCCAAGCCCACTCTGCCAGACACAGAGAGATGGAGAGAGGGACCTTGTCGTCTCTAATCCCTTTGTTTTGAGTCAGATTAGAGCTTTGCCAGGCGTTTGCGAGGCCTGCAGAATGTGGATTTAAGGATTAGTCTAATAAACAGAGGCTCTGTGGCACTCTGCAGCCCAGTGTGGAGATTACACGGGCACAGAGAGCAAAGGAGAGAGGGGTGGTTGCCTCCCACCCCCTTCATTTCCATCTTGACAAACGAGAGGATGAGACGGAAAAACGGAGGAGAAAATGAAAGGTGGATGATCTCTCTTCACAGTTCTTAATCAGTGTAGCAACTTTCATCCGTCTTGTCCCTGCTGGGATCTCAGCTGCAGACTTTTGCGTTATATAAGTCTAATTCCATACACATACATGAGCTCAACACTACTTCATAATTATTCTGTTCTTGGTTCTTGATCACTAGGGAAATTTCCATGTTCACATATATTCTAAAACACACAACGGAAGCATGTTGAGTAGATACTTGTTCTTGCTGCTATTCGTAATTTCTCATTATTGTTAGTATATATGTTTTATTACATTACTTTAACACTTAAGCTGTATTTTCCTAGTGGTTCAAAATTTGTGTTTAGCTTTCAGACCTCAATATGACATTTTGCAGTAATTTGATGAGCAACTGCTAACAATAGTAAAAAGTAAAAAAAAGTTTTTAATTGTGGTGAGTCATATAATATGGAATTAGGATTTTTATCTGATGGTCATCAGGAAGATGAATCAGATATTTATCTGAGCATAGCACAAACACAAACATCTAAATTCCTAAAAGCCCTGTAATACTTTGAAGAAAGTATTAGTGTGACTACAAAGCAGGTCTCAAACAGAACACAAAGTGAGATGAAAATGCTCTAAAAACAGTACGTTTTATCGTTTAAAAAATCCATCTCATTCTTATCTTTTGAAGCTCATAGGGAAAAATACTGTATAGCTTGAATTGTGTTGACATTTCTATTAAACTAAGTAATCAATTACAGTTAATGTATCTTATTGTGTGTTTCAAAGTTACCATATCCTTCAATGACACTGCAGTTGAAAATGTTTCCTCTTCTTACAATGTGCTCATTTCAGGTGAAAAGCTCCAGAATCTGAAATAAAACAGTGGGCTACACAACAGCCTTTCATCTAATATTTCTCATCAGGAAAGCAAACACAGAGGACAGTAAAGCCATGTATGGGCTTTGTACAAACAGCTGTTGTGCTTATTATTACGCCAGCTGATCTTCGAAAAGTGCCTTTAATGCATCAATTTATTACCACTGTCAATGGATGAAAAACAAAGATTGCACCCAGCACAGGATTTAACTGACTAGAAATGCAAAAAAGAATACTAATTACCCCTCATAAGCGTTTTTAAATGGAATGTGATT